>JBBIGC010039869.1:0-26677 GCA_037576955.1 Lepidarchus adonis
CTTCAGTGAGCGGAAACGCTTTCCTGACCTCAACAGAGAGAACAGAGTGATGTCATGTAACAGGGAGCAGATCCGTTGATGATCCTGTAGACGAACATCAGGGACTTGAATTTGATGCTGGAACCAGTGTAGAGAACGAAGCAGCGGCGTCACATGGGCGTGTTTCTCCTGGTTGGAGATCAGCCGAGCTGCTGCATTCTGGATCCTCTGCAGTGGCTTGATTGGGGGGCGTTTTTGTAACAGCTAGCGCATGTTAGTGTCCAATCATAGTTGGGTTTCCCAAAAAACTTAGATGGTAAACAAGCTTCACACGGATCACAATTTCTACCAGCCAAGGTGTTTTTTTGGTAAACTAGGCCCAGCTCATTGGCCTTTCCTGGGTTGGACTTGATGTGAGAGCTGAAAAACATAAAAATCTGCTGGAAGGCCCTCGGAATGTATGAGGTGGCCTCAAACAAAATTACAATAGCATGAACAAGTTGGAGCTGATTCAATGACGACCCACCACAGAGGATTGACCGTTACAACAATATTCTTACTTAGCAGCAAAGATCAACTGATCCAGAAGCAGTGGTCAAAATGCAATGTGAATGTCCAAGAATAATAGACTCTGCCGTATGTGGTTTTCCCATGATCCCCCATGAAGTCTGAAGCTTTGAGAGGTGCTTCAACCCAGACTAATATTTAATTTGATATGTTACACAATGCAGCCAATTAGAACAGATGTCATTTACATAAATCAGTCTTAAAGGCACAATAACAAAACAGCCTTCTTCCTTCAGAAGCTTAAAGCAGAGGAAGAGGATGTAAAGGTGGTCATGTAAAGATGAATTTGGTACATATACCACATTTCCCCAATGATACGAATATGAAATCTAAGATAAGCCACCCCATGTTATTAGCTGCAGCATTACTGAAGTAGAAGCATCTAACTTCATGCCCCTGGAGACTTTGCAACTCAATACCAGTAATGACTTTATACCGTAGTCACCAATTAAATCAATTAAATTGATAAAATTCGGAACATACTGATATTACGCAACAACGGAATAACTATGTTGTAGAATTTAAGCTCCACGGAAGTCTGCAATATCCGAGAGGAAAGCGGGTCCAACAACAGCAAAGCAGCACAGGTTGCAATTGATGTTTACGGATCTGATTTGAAAGTGTTGCTAATTCAGTTTTGCTAATATTATACTGAATAATTTACATGTAGACGGATGATTGACATCACTGTACTGCAGCGCAATTTAAGTGAGAGAACTTGATTACCCAGGACATGCGCAGAGGTGCGTCGTAGCAGTAGCATGATGAAGCAGTGCAGAGCCATTTTCCAGCATCAACGAGGGTTTTATTCTTCTTCTTTCTTGCTTGTCTTCAAATTCAATCGTCATATTCGCCAGACTATGACAACCAGATTTTGCAGTTATACTTAGTAAATCTAATCATATGCATTTATACGAGAGAAACTCTACAACCACTTTTATTTTACAATACACAGTGTCTGCGTATTTTTGTGCATCAGGGACTACCATGATGGCTAGGCTAACTGCTAACCGATGCTAATTCTGACAACAATTTGTTTCCGATTTCCAGTGGAAAGTGGAGGTAAGCAAGTTTCACGTACTGCATTTTATACTGACCCGTCACTGATCGGTCTTTGCTTTGCGTTGCTTTTCAAACTGTTCATTGCTGCAGTAAACAGTATGTTGTCTTTTTGTGAAATGAATTACGTTATGCTATAGCCCCATTTAAGCAAGCCACACCCAATACCAGTATGGCAAAATCAATGCATTTTTGGGGAAATACGGTAATCACACAAATGTTCAGAAAGGACCTCAAGGGAGGATAAATTTAGTTTATTGGCCCTTTAAATAACTTTGTGTTTAGAAACCATATACACAAGTAGTAATAAATTGCAGCTTAACCACTAAATTAAGTGTGTGATGATTCAAGCAAACCGTTTGCATGGTGCCTATATGGGGGCATATTATATCAGTTTGAAGCCTGTTTGCCATGTTAGCATTGTAGCTAGCATGCAATGCTAGAAACAAACATTGGAGGCAATTTTTACAAATATTTCTCACCAAAATATTGAAAAACTATCGCTTGTGTTATCTTTTCCAGTGAACTATGCATCTGTGCTGCAGTGCCTGGACTTGCCTGTGATTTCCCGGTCAAATTGTGACGCCTCTTATCCGAACCAAATCACAGACAACATGTTCTGCGCTGGCTTCTTGGAGGGAGGCAAGGATTCGTGTCAGGTAAAAATCCAATAAGTAGCTGTGAGAAGTTTGAATCAATTTAGCAAACTCTTTCCAAAGGTCTGTTCCTGTTCGTTTATCCAGTCAATAGTCAAGCCATCTGCTATAAATGTACAATAATAAGGCATGAAAACAGCATAACAGCAGCAGGTTCTCAGAAAAATCGCTTTCGAGCTACAACCAACAAACTGTACCCCAGTACCAGGCTTGTGCTTTCGGTACCATTGGGATTCTTGGTTTAGGCACAGTAGCCATTAAAAAAAAATTAACCATAGTAATAAATGGAGGAATTGAAACTTTGTAAACATTCTCATTTGGATTTCCATTTACCAAACATGCAAACATGAATTTGTAAATTTTGCCTATTTAGCATGTAGGAGTAAAATAAAAATACATTCATATTATTCCATTTACAGTTTCTACTCTGATGTTTCTCAATTCACGAAAAGCTGCCTCCTCAGGCTGTTAGGAAAAAGTTTAAAATTCTTTCACTCACATTGTGAAGGATTTTTAAAAATTGCCTGAAGTTTGGACATATTTAATATTTAATCTAATTTTCCACACAGACTGAATGACAAGCTTTTTTAATAAAACAGAAGGTTTGCCTATATTTACAATTTCAGAAGAGTACAGAAGCAGGTGAATAGGATGACCTCACATATTCAGTCCTCCATCAAAGATTCCACAGGTATTAACATACTTCCAGCTGAGCTGTGATCTGCTTTTATAACCTTCCTGTCTGGCTTTTACAAAGTGTCTGTCACTTTTCATCCAAAAGTGACACAAATACCCTGAAGTGTCAATCACTCTGCCTGTCACAAGTCATCTTCCTCATCAGGCTGTCCATCAGATCATGAAAAACCAAAAACGTTACGAAACAATATTTCACAAAACACATTTAAGTCACATGACGCTACTCTGCCTCGTGACTCTGCACTTCTTGGTTGGCTCTCGGGCAGGTGATGCCCAAACAAAAGCTAGTATGGGTATGATCATAACACAGACCATCCACAAGCCCTTTTTGTCAACTTTTTATTCATCTTTTATTGGAGAGATATCTAACACGTCTCCATATGAGGTTGAGCTCCAACAAATGATTAACAGCTCCTACATCTTTATGTTAAAAACCATGATACAGCGACGTAGGCAGAGAAAAACCTCACCCGCTGACTGAACAAGGCATGAAGAATCATGGGATGTATTAAGTTCTCAGAAAAAATACACATATTGTAAATAACATGACCATGTAAGCCAAAGACAAAGTAGTATTTATGCTGCAAAATGAGTGCGGTCTTGTGTTTAACGACTATTAGCGGGTGAAAATGGCACGGAAAACCAATATAAAGTGCCTTAGTAAGACGTCTAACCACAATGAGCTGCCTAGCGTTCAAAAACTAACGTGACTTGAGAGCTGGTAACTGTAAAGGCCACACAATTTACATTGTCATGGCAATTACATGGTGTAGCACAATTTTGATCCTGACTTTTACTACATTACACTGTTATAAACGTTCCCTTTCCAAATGGAAGTATAAAATAGTACGTAATTGTAAAAATGTCCAGTTGAACGTGTTGGTTCTAAAGTACGAGTTGGACATGACCAACTGCCCAAGTAATTTCGATTAAATTGTTAATTTTTACAAGTGATCTGGTCTCAAACTGGCTTACAGGAGCATCTAATGGGTAAGTCAGTGGCAACAGAGGCAAGAAAAAACTCCCAAACTCAGAAACATGTCCACCTCTGGTTCAGACATGACCGTAATAATAAACAAAAAAAAAAACCCAAAAGTGAATAAACTTTATAAAGGTGACAACAGTTAAAGATGATAACGTTAGGATTCAGACAGAAACCCCAGGGATGGTGAGATAGCAGATCAGACTGAATGGATGACCATTCTGCCATTTTAATGACTTCTTGATGTTCTTTCATCGCAGGGTGACTCGGGTGGTCCTCTTGTGTGCAATGGGAAGCTGCAGGGCGTCGTCTCCTGGGGAAGGTTATGTGCGTCCCCTGGTTATCCTGGTGTATATGCTGAAGTCTGTCGCTATAACGACTGGGTCAATGACATCATGGCTAACAACTAAGAGTCTCTATGTACTGGCCTACAATCAGTGAAATAAACAGCTGTTCAGTCAATGTTTTACAGTCATTGTTTTAATGTGTCTGAGCAAACGGTCAGATATTTAGCTGAAAAAGTGAAACCATACAAAGCGTATTACATAGAAAACAAAGTAAGAGTTTTTAGCTATTTACCGTTCAAGAAAGGACGTCAATAAGACGTCAGTTAAATTGGCTAGGAGATATGAAAGACCATGGAACTTGCTTTTAATACTTTCTTCAGCATTAGCTGATGCTCACCATTGGGCTACGAAGGCCTAGAAGCAAACAGAAGCTCTTGTATTCAACAGAACTGTTTTATTTCAACTCCCAATAAACTCCCCAAGAACATACGATTGCCATCTTGCTATGTCTTGTGTTCATCAACTCTGAGCAGGTGAGAAAAAAGTACCTTAGTAAGGGGTTAAACCACCAGTCTAAAGTTTAAAAACTCATAATTATCCTATTCATCACTTCATTCCATGTTATACTGGAATAGACCAATTCCAATCCACCTGTGGCAAATCAATCATCATGTTTGCAGAAACAAAATGGCATCTCACTGCACATTAGCTCCTAAAAAATGCCTTCAGGATAGACTCAGTGGAAAAGAAAACTATAATAATGATTTGAAATTAGCATTTAGCTTCCAGTCACTGTGGCTAGCTTTTTTGCAATGTAAACAGTAGTTGTCAACTTAAGTCTTTAGTGGTGTTAATGAGTAAACGCATTTTGCATTTTGACCTTAGAGAACAGGAAAGCATTCTGACTAATTTTGGAATGAAAAAGGGACACTGACAAAGTCTGGTCTGATTTAGTTTCTCTATATTTCTGACCCTTCATTTGGACAGAAGATTACTGAAAGATTACAGATTTTCTGCTTTTTTTTCCTGACACTGAAAACCATGAACATATTGAAATCATAGTGGATAAATGTTAAGATGTTCAATTCAATTGAGTTTTATTTATATAGCACTTTTTACAACAGAAGTTGTCACAAAGCAGCTTTAAAAGGTCCGGGTCCGAGCCCCTAATGAGCCAAGGTGACGTAGGCAAGAAAACACTCCCTGAACTGAGGAAGAAACCTTGGGAGGAACCAAAGCTCAGTAGGGGAACCCATCCTCCTCTGGTCGACACCGGGTAATAGATAATGAACATAATAAATAAACTATAACTTATTGAAAGTTGAAGTTAAACATCCCTCATTGTTGCAAACTGACTTTTCCTAATTTGTTATACAGTAATACTTCTTCACCTTTGATGGGTTAAATGCAAAGGCCACATTTAATAGTGGTGCACTTTGTGTGTTATTGAGTGCGTTCAAAAATCATTTTAACTTCACTGTGAACATTTAGCGTCACATACACTATGCAGTTAATCGGTTAAATTCCATTTATGGTAATTAACCTGCAAAAAAATCCAGTTAGCCAGCGGCAATTTAGCTCTGTCCACTCATTCACAATACAGTGCAACAAATCAAAACCGAGCTCATTTGCATAATCACAGCAAAGAGACTTAAAAATTGTCAATTTGAAAATAACAGTTTTTTGGTATATAAACCCACACAAATGTTATAAAAGGAGACCCGCAGAATGAGGAAAAAGCTAAAAAAAAAAGATGGCGCCCAGGAACCTTCAACGCCAAAGGACTTCATTTCCCACAATCCCTGAAAATTGTATTCCTTCATTGCTGGTTGTGCGTGACGTCAATTGCTCAGGCTTGGTGAGGGTTTTGGACCACTAGCAGTGATGCTTGTATGCATGAAATGCACCAGGTAAGCTGAATATAAGACTATAATGCTATTTTTTGCAGTTTTGTGCGCATTACTATGGCTGTAGAGAACATACGGACTCGTCTTAGCTCAGCACGTATCTGCGCGTTTGTTGGTGTGTGGTAGCAGCTAAGTCAACAATGGGCTAACAACAGTGTGAGGGTCCGTCCGGCGCGCGCTCGTGCTTTTATTATGGACTCCGTAGTCAAATGATGCTTCAGCTGGATATTCTAGTCTGTAAATGTAGTCGGTCCTTGTAGTTCTGCTTCCTGCAGGCCCACAATTATCAGAATAGGACCGTTTGGTGATATGTGGGAAAAAATCACGACAAACAGTGAATGCTATGTGGACAACAGTGCAAACCTTTTTCAGATTTACAGCTTCTACAGTGTTGTGTAACATCACTTTCTCTGCCACCATTTTTAATGTATTCTCTGACATCCCCTCTTTCATTTCATCCTCATATTTCCACTGTGTACATATTTGTAGCGACCCTCTGGCCGTTTTACTTTATTTATTTATATTTCTTTACTGTGGTTGCAGTAGTGCTTGCTTTCATCCTGCACTGATGCTTCATTGAGATTTCTCAGTTTAGAGATCAGTGGTGCATTTGAGGATGTATTATCCACAATATGTGCTTAAAACTAATGTCCATCCATTCTTAAAAATATCCTTACAAATGAATATCGTACAACAGTAAAAGACTGTCATTTTAGTTTTATCATATTAGTAATATTAATATTAGTAATGCATTTGTTAGGGATGAGCGATATAGACTTAAATCACACTATTTCATGGTATAATATTTTAATTTGGCATCTTTTTGGCCAGTAACAATTAATTCTGATCTTCTATTACCATTGAAGACCAGAGGGCTTCAGATCATTGCAAAATTCAGAACTGGAATATGGGTTGTAGGTCCAAATTTGAAGCTTTACCAATTAAGGACAATACAAAACAGAAAAATGAAATGTCTGAAAATAAAAACCAATTTTCACAGGATTTCTCACGTAAAACGATAGAAAAATTTGTATAAACGCTTTTCTTCTGTAAATGTGCAAATAATGATTAAATAGTGTTGGCATGTGTGACTATATCATTAGCTATATTGTCAATATTGCGATATAATAAATTCTTATAATGGGGATGATGGCACCAGTCGGTCATGGGTGATATGGCACAACACTAGTAGTTGTTTAAATGTCAGGAAGATCGTTTTGTAGCAAGAAAATTTGACCTGACCTATATTCAATGAATTTTTCAGAGTATGAGATTATAATTTTGTCGCATTAATGGTTATGTGACGTACACAGGGTTCTAATTTTAGCTCCGTCTAATTCTTGTCTGTTTCAGGAGCGTTGGATTCTTCAAATATCTCACTTATTGATCCATTTTGGGAGCTGAGGAGCATGGAACTTGCCGAGCAATCAGTTGGTGGCCTGTTTCTAGATAAAGGAGATACGCCTTTAGGTTTACATCATGACGCTCCTCCAGAAAAAGCATTAGGTAACACGGTGCATACAGAAATAAAAAGCTTTACAGCGCAGATCATTAGCTTCGAAGGGCACAAACTGGAATTGCCCATCCCTTCCGAAGCGAATACCGAACCTATTTCACCTGCGGAGGTAACTCTGGAAGAGTGTGGGCTTGCACTGGCACCACAGGAGGCAACTGAAGAGGAAGCAGCTGGTAACGATAACTCCAAAGACTCTGAAGATCGGTTGACTTCATCAGACCTGGGTGTGCCTGATGAAATAACAGCAGTCCATGGTTCAGACTCAAACTCCACAGAACCCCTGTATGAGTTCATAGTCCAAAAAGACTCCAGTGAAGCTCCAGTGAGTTCAGGGACCTTAGATCCAAAAGCCCTTTTAGATTCAAGTGCCCTGGCTAAAGAGGCGACATGTGCAAATGGCATCACCGAAGACCCAACAACCAACACTTCCACACCCGATGAAAAATGCCCCAAAAACTGTAAGAGTGCCAGAAAGAACATTCCACCCAAGAAGGACAGAATGGAGCCCTTGAAGATGGACATGTCCAGACCTACAGTGATTCCCCTCTCCTGTAAGTTTCACTTTTATTGTTATTTTTTCTGGGTTCGCAATTATAATGGGAGAGTTGGTCCAGTCTTCGAACACTAGAATCACTATTCCATTGGGGTGGGAATTGTCTCGCCAGTTTTGATGCAGAAACAGTGCTTATCTATTACTCTATACTGTGGGTTTGTATTGGAGAGCCCATTCTCAACTACAGCAGTGGAGTGAAGAAAGGTGAGGTCTACAAATGCGGATGTGCTTTCTAAGCTTGGTAGCAATCAAAAATGAAGTTCAAATCATTACTAAAAGGTTGTGTAAAACTCAGTATCTTCTCAGAATGTCTATTACTAGCAGCTCCATATACATATACAGCTACTGTTTGACTATTGTTAGTGTGGTACATACAGCAATTCATATAATAGGCCAATGAAGTTATTAAATATGATTATTGCGGTTGTGGAAATGTGTCATTTTAAAATAACGTGTAAAAGCATTGTAGACTTGAATACAATTTTAATTGCATGCTAAATTATCCATCATTGACATGTTTTAATTGAAATTTCACTTATATATTTATTTATTTATACATTTATTACAAAGCACCTTTTTAGGTGGAATAAAAAATAAACATTCAATTTCTTTCCCCCCAAAATCATCCATCCCTATTGTATTTTAATGGCTTTTGAGTATTTAGGTTTATTTTAGACTAGAAATCCCCCCTCTACCCCTAATTCAACATAACACAGTTGACCCAGAGTCTCGGTACAGGCTGGTTGAATTTCCACGCTTTGGGCTAGAGGTAAATCAGCCAGTTCCTACTTTTGTTATTCCCTGTTAGTGCTGTTGTTTTAATGTCCGTATAATACCAGTTTAAGTCATTCGTCAGCTGCAAATAAAATGGTATGGATGGCAAAAAATGTATGTTTTTTTTTTTCGGAGAAAAAGCGCATTATACCTACCTCCTCTGATTTTACAATATGCTTTTATTGTGATATTTAAAGATTATTGATATGCTAAGCATTGCACTATGATAATGTGATATATATTATTATGTATTACCTTGAGGCTTAGCCTAAAATTAACTAGAAGGGCTTATTTTTGATCATTTTCATTGGTTCATTGGCACTCCTGGTTATATTAAACATTTTAGTCAACAGCTATTTACATTTTTCTTGAACTGAAAAGATGCAACATGATTTATATAAATAAAGTTGAATGTAATTTTAGTGCACAATGTCATATGTGCTTAAATTGTAGCCACCTTTTGTACTTTTTAACTAACAGCTCTCTAGTTGCTTTAGGAATTTTAGCCATGTTTTTTTTTTTTTTTTTACATATCTTGCAATAGTTTAGGATCTAATTGCAGATTTTCAGTCTTTTACAACTCCTATTTCAATTAAACCATTTTATGATTTTATTGCATGTTTGGTATTATTGGGACGTATTCACCAACATCGCCCCAAGTTATTTTCTTAAATTTGTTCTTTTAAAATGTAGAGGTTTTATAAAAAATGAATAAAAGATTGATAACAAGCTATTTTCACAAACAGTTCCAGTACACAAATGTGTGCAAGTATGCTCTTAATTATGCATAGATTAGGGTCTCAGTGAAGACCAAAGGCTAAGTAAAAAAACACATTTAAAAAAAATAAATTTCTTCTTAAGAATAGTTGGTTAATGAGGCTTAGTGTCTTCATGCAGTATATAACCTCTTTTAAGGGTCAAGGATTGTTACATTTCTTTTAGACATTTGTGTTTTGCTTCAAAAGCTATTAAATTGCATTTGTAATTAATGAAAATTGATGTTTGTCTCATTTTGTGGCGTCCGGTGGGTCAAAAAAACCCTTAAATTTTTGTCTAGAATGTGACTAAAAAGTGCCTTTATTGCCTTTTTATGTTCTACAATCAGTTCTTCTGGTTTCTACCCACTCACAGCATCCCAGATGTCACTGCAGTGCTTGGAGTGCCACATTATCTTCAGCGACAACAAGAGCAAGGAGCGGCACCTTAAAATGAACCACCCCACCGAGTATGAGCAATGCATGCTGGGGGATTCTCTCTTTGCGTGCTACGTGTGTGACCAACACTTCGTCGGCTCCACCGAGCTCATGGCACATCAGCGCACTCACACGGAAAAGCAGCCTTTCAAGTGCCCTATGTGTGGGGAAGCTTATAGGCGATTGTCTGAGCTCACAAACCACAAGAAGGTCCACTTTGGCAAACACGGGTACGCTTGTTCTGACTGTGGCAAACACTGCAAGACCCTCACCTTGCTCAAGTACCACCAGCGCAAACACACTGGGGAAAGACCATATATCTGCATACACAAAGAGTGTGGAATGAGGTTCAGCATGCCCAAGGCACTCAAGAGGCACCTGGAAGAGCATGAGACCGGGGATTCAGAGGGCATAGGAGACCCAGTGAATGGCACAACCAGCACAGAGAAAAAGAGGGGTAAGCCCATGTGTCTGTTTATATATTTGGCAGTGCTGTCATAATAGAAAACTAAGCAATTGTGATAAATGTAGTCGTCTTGTTTACATTTTACTCTAAGAAAAAGACAAAATAGGCATAATGGTGCAAATTCCCAGGCTCACGGCTTAGAAAAAAATATCAAGAAGCAGAATTGTCAACTCGTGCCGTAGACTCCCATATGTCAAAGCAAAGTTCATTCCCAACTCTATAAAAGAACACAATTTCTGTGCTTGAAGTGTTGCTTGTAACCCAGTCAAACTCTGCAGTTGTGTGTACTACAATTTTGTCATTTGGCAAAAATCCCAAATCGTTGGTCAAATTTCCCAAGCTGGGAGTCAATAACAGCAACTGACTTTGTTCTAATTGGGTGCGTAAGATGGACCTTCCCATCTACCCATCTTTCAATGCAAGTTGATGTACCAGAATTGGTAGTTTAGCATTCTCCTCCAAGCGTGTACAGTAGTAAACATTGTGTACTGCGTCTTCACCTAAATTATGGAAGTCCCACTGGTTGTATTGGTGCCAACCGAAACAATGGCTGCAGAGGAGATCATTCATTACCCATGTCCCTGGGCCAAAAGCCTAATGAAGCAAACTTGTTAGAAGAAATTAGCATGATTACCTTAAATGATAGTCAAGACCTTGAAGGACCGAGTGTGTCTTTTTTAGGCAAGCACACGAAACAAGAGAAAATGTTTCTATATACTGTATGTCATGCATGGAGTTCTACTAATGGGTTTATTTTTGTGTTGTCCTCTTGTTACAGGTCCATCCACTAAGAAGTTTGCTTGTTCACAATGTGATAAATCTTTCAACACAGCCAAATCACAGCTTCATCACATCAAGACTAAGCACATTCAGTGTAAATCCCATACTTCCTCCAGTAGCACAGTGGTAGTACAGGAGGTAAATGGAAATCCACCTGTTACAACATCAGTATTGCAACCACCAGTATTACGCATGGAAGCGATCGGACCAGCACCACAGCAGATAGGCCCACTTGGAGCGGAACAAATAAAAAGACTAATTGAGAAACTGGGAAACGTCCAAAAAGTGAATCAGCTGGTAATACTGGGTGTAGACCAATTACCTTATTCACCGCAAACCCTCGGAATGCAGCAGCCACATGTAATACAGCCATTGCACTTCAATTTTACAGAACCATCAACTCAACCAGTTGTAGTTCAGCACATGGAGGAGCAGCCAGAACACAAGGGGACACTGTCAACTGAAAGTGAGCAAACCGCAGACAAACAGTCATTAGAGGTTGGGATGGCTGTTGAACAGGCAGCTGTGGTTCAGGAAGAGAAAACCATGGTTTTGTCAGTGAATTCAGAGGAACCAGTGCCAGCTGTTGAATTAGATATGACGGAAGCACAGTTAAATGAGGTTCAAATTGAATTTGTGCCAGAACTAGTTGGGACGTCTGCCTCAGCCCCTCAGTTGGAGGGAAGTGATGAACATATTCCTGCAACAGGAGAACCTGCTTCAGATGTCAACACAGTAGAATCAGGGGATGCTTCATCATTGATTTCCACACATTTTGAAAGCCATCAATTAAAAAAAATAGAAGAAGATCCTGTATCTGTACCAACCGACATGAATTCAGAGCAGACCATCACCCATGAAGAGTCGCAGAGGCAGAAGCCTGATGATTTTGAAAGTGGACGGTCTCAAACAACTGAAGAGGAACTTGTGTTGGTGCCATCAGATACAATGGCCGCAGAGGAGATCATTACCCATGAAGAGTCACTGGGCCAAAAGCCTAATGAAGCAAACTTGTTAGAAGAAATAGGACCACAAACTGAGCAAGTGAGCGTGGTTACCTTCAATGATAGTCAAGACCTTGAAGGACAGACTGAAAAGGACACTCCTTGCACAAACCCACCAGTATTTCAGCCTTGCCTCAACAAGGTGCAGAACAAGCAAGAAAGTTCATGTTTGGAACTACAGGGACCCAGTGAATCTGTTATACAGTCAAGCACAGTGTTAAATGGAAAACCGGTTCTTTCAGATGTTGAAGGTGGTCTACATGTTCAGAAGATTTTGCCAGTTAAGAAGAAAAGGTCTAAAAAACAAGCAGCTCACAAGTCGAAGAATCTGGAACTTCAGGTTGAAGCTGCAAAAGGCACTTCACATACAGCATCTCCTCAGAAATCGAAACCTTCATCGAAAGCTATACCAAAAAAGAGAGAGAAGGCAAAGAGCAAGAAACTTGTACATTTGGGACCTAAAGAAAAATGTTCAAAGAAGCAGGCGTTGCAGATTTCTAAAATCAGCCCTTTAAAAAGCCAACAGGATACCAATGTGGGCAAAGCATCCGTTTCGTCACAGAACGAGGATGTACCCCAAGTGAAGCAAAAAAATCAGAAACACAAAAAAGGAAAGACGGTTGAAAATTCATCGGGAGTCAAGAAGGCCTTTAATGTATGCGGTGGTCCGAAAGTGCCTGAAGCATCCAGAGGGAAAACTTCGAGAAAAAAACTTGAAAAACAAAAAGATTTGGCCAAGAAAAGAAAGTCCCAAGAGACGCAGCAAGATGAAACACCTTTGCCAAAGAAGAAAAAGCAAGGCAAGGCACAAGAGGAGGTCCCTCAAAAGAAAACTAAAGTCAAAAGCACTGCACCTAATGAAGCGAGAAAAGCGACCCCCAAGCTAGCGAAACAAAGGCAGAAAGAGAAAAAAAATGCTTCTCAGTCTTCAAGTCCCGATCAAATAAAAGAACAAGCCTTGCTCTTATTGAAAGGCCACAAGCAGCCACAGCTCAAAGTGCACAAGCTAGATCCCAAGACCACAGGATTAGAGCAGCCATTAAAAGCAAAGTGTCAAACCAAGGACGTTCACAAAGAAAAGGCGTTGAAGGCGAAAGGAGGTGCAAAAAATAAAGCACTACAAAAAGGAAGCCAAAAGAAAAAGAAGACAAAAATGGTGGGGAAAGATTCAAAAAAGAAGAAGATCTCTCCGTTCCAAATTCCTTCTATTGACATAGGTCTTAACTCTCCACTCTCAAGTCCGAAGCCAAAAGTTCCAAGGAAGCGCAAAGCCCCTACAAAAATAGATCAGGAAATCGCGCTAAGTCCTCCGTTTTCTCGACTCACGATTGGGTGCCATGATTGTGGGAAGAAGTTCTCTGAGGTGTCTGCTTTGCAGGAGCACATGGCTTCCATGCACTCTGAAAACGGACTCCTCCTGTCTCCTGTTTCTGATCCAACAATGAGCCCTAGATCGAATGAAATGATCCTCACAAATGCAGTTCCACTGAGAAACTTTGAAATTCAGGTGCCATCAGACTGGGACATGGACCCTGAGATGAGGGAAATTGGGTTGGGTGACCGAGAAGAGCATAGGCTCTCATTCCCAGCCCTCAGTCCTTCTCCATCTTTCCCATTGGCATCAACTTGTGTTGAAGGAGAGGGCAAAGTTGACCGAGTTTGTCAGGACACTTATTCTGGACATCTAGGTGAAAATTCCAAAGACAATGGTCAGGCTTTTCCAACAGCGTCCATAGAATCTGCCACATGCCATGTTCAGATGGCAAAGTCCGTAGGAATGGAGAACGTAGAGGTGGTTCCACCAAGCTCCGTTTATGGCCCTCAGGAAGGCATGGACATTAAAGAGGAATTGCCTTCTGATGTGAATTTGGTCATGGTTGAGGACCAAAATGAAGGAGATGCTCATGGTCTGGCCAACGATTTGCTTAATTCCCAAGAGGGATCTGGTCAACAGGAAGAGGAATCAAGCCATGAACTCAACCACACCATTACACCGTCTCAGATCCAGTTGCCTGAGGAGGGATCCAGGGATCCAGCATCAACTGAGAATTCCCGGTTAACTGAAGAATCAGAGATTAAGCAGGAAGAAGAGGAAATGCTCGTTCAGAAAGCGGAGAACCGAACGAAAGCGTCCATGACGAGAAGTAGAAGAGGACGAGGTGGCAGAGGCAGGGGGAAGAGGTACCTTGGGAAAAGAGGTTCTGCTGACAAAAGAAGTAGGAGAGAGATGGAGGCCGATAAAGAAGAATGTCACGTTGTCTTCGAGCTTTATTCGCTCTGTGAGGAAAAGAATGATGACGGGGACAAACAAAAAGAAGTCAACAGTGCTACAACAGCTAACCCCCAGTCAGCTTTGAAGGAACAGCCTCAACCTGGTCCCACCACAGCTGAAGAGGTGGTGAATGACAATGATCAGTCACTGATTTCCAACTCTGGACAACAAGTCAATAATGGGATTGTCTTCGAAAACTTTCAAACGCCTCAGAGAAGGAAGCAGGGAGGCATGAGTAGACAGGTAACTATCATTTTCATGTGCAAAGACAGCTTCTTGATATTAAAGTGATTGTAACTCCGTGTTGGTCCCAGTTCCTCAGTGGTGCCAGTGCAGAACCTTGAATCTGCAACTAGGCAAAAATATCATATCACTATACTTTGAGAGTTTTTCGTTTCACGATCTGCCACAATATGCATTTTTCCATCATCTTTCAAGATGGAACAAATGAAAAAGAACCAGATTTTATATAATGTATAATGAGTACAAATACTTTTTATTGTCTAAATAAGTTCACTTAATGATGCTTTATTTGAAACGAAGTACTGACGATATTACGAAATTCTCAGAAAATCCACAATTTATCACAATAACGATAAATATTTTATAAACGTCATATTGCAACCTTACACGGACCAAGGTCCTAACCACTAGGCCACCACTGCCCATCATGTTCACTCTGTAAATGGCTTTAAACAGGAGTTGTGTTTGATTTTGACCTTTTTGTAATGTAAGAACTCTTTGTGCACTCTTGAATTAATATTCTGCTTTTTTTAAGGGCAATCCACCACCAGAGGCTTCATCTGGCACCTCTTCTGATGTGAAACTAGAAACCAGTGCTTCTATTCCAACATGCCAGGATGTCATCCATGGTGACAGGGATATTTTGCAGGGCGTCCAGGTGTTTCTGGTCAAGGCAGAAGATCACGAACCCCATGTTTTGCAGGGAAACCAACATACGCAAACTCAAGCTACATGTCTTGGTGAGTCTGTTGAAAAAGATGAATTTAGGTTTAGATTTGTAGTAATAAAGCAGCATCAAGAGTTTCAAGTGATATTTGTGTATTTTCTGACTGATTATCAGCGATGTTTCCCCAAATGAAAACATTACAGTCCAACCTGCTGTAGCTACAAAACACAACGTAGCTCCTGTGAGACGTTTTCATAATGAAAAGCCAGTTCCTTCTAAAAATGTCTGAATACTAAAATAAAATAGTTTACTGAAATAAACTATGTTAATGTTACTTTAATGTCTATTTAACATCATTTAAGTTCAATTCAAATCATGTAAAAAGTTTTTAAGTAAACCATATTTGTAAACCATAAAGGTATTTAAATAAATTTTGTGCTGGTGTTTGTAAAATTAAAAATAGGCAGAGATTTTCTTTTGTTTCCCTTCTTTTTTTGTTGTTATTTTGCACGTCTTTTCCAAATATTGGTTATTGGCTCCATTAACTAGCAATACTGGGTATTAATATCAGCCCTGAAAAAACAATAATGATCAACCTCTAGTACTTTCTTTGTAATATTACAATAGCAATTAAAAAAATTTTTCTTCAATTATACTAATGTACATTTTTACCTGTTCACGAAATCTAGTGAAATACTGCTTGAATTACATCTGCCAGCTTTGACAGGAAAGGCAATTTAAACAACTTGTAATGGGATAATGTTTTTTTTTAATGATTTTTGTATGTAAAGTACAGGCCCTGTCCACACGTAGCTGTGAATTTTTGAAAACATATCTTTTTCTGTACATTTTGTCTTTTCGTCTACATGTAAACAGCATTTCGGAGATTTTCCATGGTGTAGATTTTTTAAATGTTAATGTGATGTAAAAATGATTTTGCATTTACATGAAGACAATGAAAACTGAGATTTTCTAAAAGCGTACGACTTCATCTCCTTGGTTGTTTGTTTACTTCCAGTTATATCGTCACCTTTCGTTTTTTTATGTGGAAGGAGATATTTTTAACACAGTGTTTGTGTAAACAGGATTTTTTATTTGAATCTAAAACAGAAAATCACTGTTTTTATAAAACCTGGTTGTGTGTATAAGACCTAAATGTATTACAAGTTCTACATAAAGGTTTTTTTTTTCATTATTATTATTAAAACATGATAATAATAATGATAATCTTTATTTGTATGACACCTTTCATACATTTAAATCCAGTTTAAAGGGTTTGTGTTTAAACCTGGTCACTTTTTATGTAGCTGTAGTCTGATTTCTAACCTGAAATTCTTTTTGGTAATCAAATGACTTGGATTAAAATTGTCTTGAGGAAAACACAGATCACTTTATGCACAAAATCCGATAACCCATGTCCGGGTGGAAGTCCATTGCTCATAACCAAACAACGGGGAGCACAGCATCACAGCATTTTTACACTTTTAAAAAGTTTTGCTTTGTTTTTTAAGCATCTTGAGTGGATAAGCGTGCATTGTAGGATGGATGAATACCATAAATAAAATTTTCCCCATATCAGTGTGTAGGAATCGCTGCTCTTTTTCTAAGTATTACCCATCTCCTGCTGTGAATAGGACTCACTGTTTGACTTATTTTCCTTTTTCAATATCACTGCAAAATGACTCAAATGCCATTTTCTCTTTCGAATCCCTTAAAAAAGTGTCGTACCTATTCCACAGATGGGATCCTGTCTGGCTCCTCTGCTGTACCTCAGCCTGCGGGCAGGCAGTGCATTTTCTACCCTGTTAAGGAGGAAGATGGCGAGTTACAAGTGGAGCCTCCCCTTGGCGAGGAAGACGTGCCAGTAGAAAGGACTGGAAAATCAGGATCATGTATGTTTTTTTCCCTCAGTTTGGGAAGACGTATGAAGCTCTTGGACGCAATCAAACGTGCATCTTTCTTCCGTCCTACAGGGGCCGCCTCTGAATTGGAGGAGTGCGAGGAAGTCAGCATGGGATGTACGCCAATGGAAATGCACCATCCTTTGTACTCCAGCTCTGAGGAGGGTAAGTAACAGTCGTTCAGCCCGTGTGGGTACAAGCTTGCTGTTGACCAAGGCGTTATATTTACTTTGGCTTGTGGGAACTTGCAGGTGATGTTGGCACTGAGCAACAGAGCAGCCAAGGCTTTCTGGAATTCCTCTCACAGAGTTCAGACACAGAAGATATCGATAACCTTCAGTCGGAGCCAGAAGCCGAAACTCATGTCATGTCCTGTTACCATGGCATCCGCCCTGACGGAGCGGGGCAACGGCAGGAGATGTCCGGCTGTGATCAGACCCCTAGCAACTCTACGTAAGATTTTACTGCCATAGATGTTATATTAGCAATCACTTCCAAAATGGCATTTGTCATCTCGTTCATTTTCCTTTTATAGAAATATAGGATCTACTCAAGCCGATCACCAAGGAGGAGGTAGAAAAAACTGTTGGAAACCTGTTGACTACTTCATTCGGTATTTTTCTTGGGATACATGGAAAGAAATTGCAGCATGTACAGGACAAGCATCCAAACTACCAAAGCCTGTTACTGAAAAAGAGGTGGCCCAGTTTGTAGGGATCCACATTGCAATGGGAACCCTCAAGGTGAGTAATAGCACTGGACCATTAGAAGATACTGCTGATATTCCATTGCCTTAATGTATTTGGTACAAATTGCCAGTAAAGTTTCATTCTTTGGTGAGCATTGATGACCTATATTATAAGGAATCAGGTTTGGATCCAAGTCACAGTCTACAGTTTCGACTAGCGCCTTAAATGTATAGTTAGATCTCTAGGCTTCAGTAGTAACAGAACGCTACAACTCAAAAGTCACTCAAATAGTTTCTGTAGCACAGGCTATGTCTATGCTATTGTAGCATTAGTTAGCATCAAAGCTACAGTTGAAATGAAAAGAGGAACGTTTTAGCTGATTGGTTACATCTGGGTTAGGAGTACTGTGTAAATTCTATTTTTCTACAAGCTACTCCTTTAACTGGGCTTGAAATTTTGGACTTAGTCTGAATACAGCTAAAGGATTTTATCAGAGCCTGACCTGACCAAATTTGTCCAAACCCAAACCAAGCCTGACTTGCCTTGACTTGACCGCATCAAGTTAAAAAAAAAAAAGTTTTGTACTGTATTGTGTGAATGGCAGTTTGACCAGATGTTGTTGGGCTTCATGTAACTAGGAAGAAGCAGCTGCTAGTTTCAGTCTTGCAGTGTTTGTGGTAGTGTGACTGGGGAAATCCTAGATAGTTGGTGTGACTGACCACAACAAAACTGTTGAACACTGTAAATCGCCCATCCTTCCAAATTAAACCCTCAAATTCTTTAAATTAAAAAGAATATTTCAATTATCACCCCTTTTAGTCTGTATTTCCTGTCCATACTACTCTAGTCACATGCTGTACATTATAGATAGATAGATGGATAGATAGATAGGTAGGTAGGTCCTTCCTTCCTTCCTTCCTTTCTTCCTGAACGAACGAACGATTCACAAGGGTCAGTTACAAATATTAAATACACACTTTGCACGTAACACCACTACACATACAAAACTATACTGTACACTGTATGCTGTATATAAAACTAAATAAATATGCTGTACTGCACTGGAGAATATGCTGTACAAACAAGACTGTACATTCACCCGTTTATTTGACATTTTTAGATAAATTTTATATACAGAGATATAAAATACAGATACAGAGTATATATATCTTTTAGCTGTCCTTATGTTTTACACTGTATAGGCTTCAGTAAAGGTCTTCCTCTCTCTTTTGTTCCTCTCAGTTTCCGAGTATGAAGCTGTACTGGGACGACCACACCCGAGTGCCCTTGATTGCTGATGCAATGCCAGCTTCCAGGTTCTCTGAACTCGCTTGTAAACTAAGGTTGTCGGGTCCAGTTGCAAATCTTGGACAGCATGGCCAAAATGGCACACATGAGTTGAGCACCACAGTTGAAACACCAGGTGAAGCATCCACAGAGTTCCATCAGTCACGTGGGCACCAAGATGCACCGAATTGCCCAGACACTTCGGTATCAAACGCGGATCCTCTGTGGAAGGTGAAGGCAATAGTGAACCGGGTTCGAGATGGGTGTCGAGCTCTTAAAAGACATGGGAACCATGGAGTCGACCAATACCCTCTTCCATTTCAGAGGCACCCAACTCATTCATTGCATCACACAGTCATGACAAACGTTACCGGCCTGGTCATGGACTTCAACTTGCGCATCAATGACTCCAGCAGAGAGGAAGTTGTTGAGCAGATGGTTTCCTGGGGAAAAGGCGATAATCAAGGCATGATCTTCCTTTGCAAGCCGGAGTTATCGACACCTTCGATGTTGGAGCATCTCCTAGAGCTAGGAGTGCGCAGTGCTGGCAAGGTGGGTGGCGCAAGGGGGCAGGTAGGCGACGAGTTCATGACTTCTGACGGGAAGCTGAAGTTGTTTCGATGCCATCACGGCTTCATCCTCTCCGCGGTCACGAAGGAAAGGTCCCGTTCAACGTCCCTCGTCAGCGGCTTTGAGCGGGCGATCAAGGCCGCAAACCTAAACCGAGACTTGAGAAGCCTTTATCGGACGCCATGCACGAGTTCGTTGCCCGGTGCTTGGCCGTTGTATGTGCTTTGGGACCTTATTGACCTGGCTTTAGTTAACTGCTGGCTACAATACAAGAATGATCGTCACCATGACCCAGAGCCTCTGTCGCTTATGGAGTTCCGTCTGGAAGTTTCCAAAGCTTTGATCCTCCCCAGCACCGATGCGCAAGAATCCTCAGCGACGTATCCTCCAGCTGCGAAAAGTCCTAGCCCGAACACCGCAACTGCGGCCCCTTCTGAGGACTTTGAGACTCCTTTTCCCGACTCGGCCACGCGGTACGACGGCTTGGAGCACTGGCCAGAGCAGCTCGCCGAAGGTGAGGAAGCCCGGTGCAGATTCGGAGGTTGCGAGCGAACGTCTCGAGTGCGATGCCTCAAGTGCTGCGTGTTTCTTTGTATTTCACGCAATCACAACTGCTTCCGGAAGTTTCACAGTCAGGGAGCTGTGTGAACTATACTCACCCACATTTTTATGCTCGTTATTTGCATACCTATTTATAATCCTCAGTAATTAAGTTATTGCCCGTTGTAGAAGAGCCGCCCGACCCCTGTGGTATCTCTTTCTTTTGGTTTTGTAGCACCATTTACTGTGCTTATGTCCACAATACGTGCAGAACTGTGCAATGTTACATTATAAATGTACATTCCTATTAACTGTGAGCAGATGTTTGTGATGAATGCGTATTTATAGTTGCAATTTGAACAATTGTCAGAATGTCTTTTTTGTAATTACATGTAATTGTTAGTAAAAAAATTGATCATTTGTTGCTGCGTTGACTTCTTGTTTAAGGTGCTAATGTAATTCTATACAAACTAGTATAAGCATAAGTATTAAAGGTGCGGATTTCTGCAGCCGAAGACGTTTGAATTTATTTAATTTTATAAAAACTCAAAGCTCACACTGTTTAGGTGAAATGATCACATGAATCACACTAGTAGTAGCATTTTCTCTGGACAAATGTATAGCATAACATCTGGGCCAAAGTGGCTTTATAATTTTGTACCCTTGAAATCTGACGAGTGAAAAACAATTAATGAAATGGGACATGAATCAAATAAATTGCTGAAAGTAAGATGCTTAAGCTCAATAATTATTTTGGTGTGGTGTGGACCAGCCAAGCTAGCCTTCACTTCCTACATGTATCATTGAGCCTTTGGTGTCCCAAACCCTGTTGCCAGTTGACCAGTTGTCTTTCCTTGAATCACTTTAGGTAGGGACAAACTTGAAACACTAGACCTGCCATTTTGGAGCCACTACAGTAAGGCCCTTGAAGAAATGTCTCAAAAATGTTTAATGCTTCTGGCTCTTCAAGAACTGACTGTTTGCTTACTTCCTGACAATTGTAATAAAACGACTAGATCATCAATGTTCTTCACCCGTCAGTGATGTTAGTATAAAATACTTGGGGTTCCCCAGGATCACAACTGGCAGCCTCTGCCAAGGTTAGGCAGCTAATATCTCCCCTAACCGAGGAACTACACAATCAGTAAAGGTCCTAATGTTAGTATTATGAAAGCTGCTTAGGCCCTGAGCCAGCAAAGCAACATTTCCTCCACCATGCTTCATAGTTAGTTTGGGGTTCGTGTCATTAAAAGCTGTCTTTGGTCTACACCACGTGTGTACTGTTACTTGTAATAACATGTTACAAAATGTCTCATTTGTGCCTGTAGGTTCTTTGACAAAGTGTAGTCTCACTCTTGTCCTTTTCAGATAGCAAATGTTTTTCCTGGCACTCATCATAAACAGGTTGAATTTGCTTAAACTTGTTTTTTTTGTACATTTATTCCTTAGAGTGATATGATTTACTTGGTTATTTAGACATATCTCATCTTATATATGCTTGTTCAACAAAATCAACAATGGAACATACTTATTTTCCCTCCAAATATGACATGGCCAATTCAAGAGTTAGAACCCGGTTGCCCAGAGAAACGCTCAGGAACTGCGCATGCGCAATCCGTCCCATCCAGTGAGCGGCACTCCGTCGTGCTACAGGCCCCGCGCGCTGCGCCTTCAGCCAATTGAATGCTGCGCCAGTGGGGAAGGCAGTTTTGCGACCCACTTGCGCCCCCCGCTATATTCATTTGCATGACAAGCTGGTGCTGTTTTCCCTCCATAAAAAGTGCAGCTATAACAGGTAGGGAGTTTGTACTTTTCTTAAGGTTGTTTTACTTTGTACAAAGATCTTAATGTGTGCAAAGTGTTTGTTCGTGCTCAAGTCGTGGACGTTTAGCAAGTTTACCCTCAGGATGCCAGTCAGTTAGCATGGTGGCTAAAGCGCAGAGACGTGGGGCTCTGTTTTGACGAGAACTAACCAGTAAATCCACACGTGGCCCGTAGCTAGGTCAAAATGCATGTTATGGTGAAGTTCTTGTCATTGAATTTCAATAAAGGCGCTCACGCCGACATTACTGCTCTTTGGACCCGGTGTAGCGCTATTGCAACACTTGGGCCCTGTTTGTTAGCTCGCTAGCTAACATTAGCTGGCCTGTTTAGCATCCCTTCACGTTTCGCCTTTAGACTTAGACCGCCATTCAGCTCGTTGTAAAGAACTAAATAAATCGGAAGGGGAAAGTAGCTAGCTTCACGTTACTTGGGGTAACTTTATATTTGCTGAGTTTGTTTGCTTTTTGCTTACAACTTACAGCAGATCACAACTATCTGGCTAACTAGCTCGTTTGCTAACCGTCGCTTATTTGAACGTAAACCGTCAGAACTTGGACATGGCCGTGATCGTTAACTTCTAATCCTCTTGGGTAAAAATGGTCGAATTGGTTTAAACTTACGAGTGCTACATTTTGAATACGTGACGAGCCACTAGTCGTGGTATTTTTGCGTATAAATAGACAATCCGAACTGTGTAAACGGCAAGTTTACGGCAGACCACCAACTTTTTGTATTCATGTCTTCTTTTGTCTCTTCCGTAGAAACTGCGCATCTGGCTAAAAAATGGACTCGGACATATTGAAGCTAGAGGAAATAGTGATGGGAGGTGGAGAGACTGCTGCTTCTGCTGAACTGAACCCTGAAAAAGCAGAGGAGCCGTATACAATCATCATCCAGGAGCCTGCGCCACCGCCAGTCATTCAGTCATGTGAGAGGCTGTTCCCTTCAACCTGGGAAGGGTTTTCAGGCCATGGGACAGTGGAAAAGTTCAAATAGTAGCTTCACATATTTTGAAATAGTTTGTCCACTGGATTTTTGGGGTGATAATCTTATCCCACATGCAGAGTTGTTCTTTGCCATGGGCCAGTGTGCCTGCAAGTTTTCTAAAATCAAGCAGAACGTTGTCCAATCTTATTTAATCAGTTCCTGTTTGGATGGAATGAAAACCTGCAACCACACCGGCCCTCTGCAAGTGAGCTCAGTTCTTGCACTGACTGTTAAATGGATCTGCCACACTGCTATCATACCAGACTTCATTATACTGTTGAAAGTTTTAGGAAATTTAGGAAAATGTGTAATTTGTGTGTTTGGTTTAAGATTTTAAATATAACTGCATAATTTTTTCTCTCATGCCCTGTCTCATACCAGTAATTCACTCTTTTAGGTTCTTCAAGTAAAACCTGTCAAATGTTGGATAATTTAATATAATAATACAAATTGCAGCCAATGTCTTATGTCCAGTGTTGTCCTTTTGCGCAAGTTTATAGATTTGGATATTAGTGATGGTGATTTAAAGTTCTATAGATATCTTTAAAAAATTGGATTATATATTAAATTATCCAACATTTGACAAGTTTTACTTGAAGAACCTGAGTGAAAAAATTATGCAGTTAAATTTAAATATTAAACCGATCACACACACACACATTACACATTTTTCAACTTTCAACAGTATAATGAAGTCTGGTACGATAGCAGCGTTCAGACCCATTTCAATACACTGTGTACTGTTGTATTGATAATAAACCTCTCTTGAATCTTGAAAAAAGCACTTTTAAATTGTGATTTTTATAAAAATCTTAACAATAATGCAGCTGGCTTTAGCTAGAAGTTATTCATTGAATGCTGTGTTTTATTATTTATTTACATAGTGTTTGGGGAAAACACAAACAGGAGTCATTAAATCCCATCCCCAAAGAGCCAGTTTTTGACCAACTGATTCTGATCCATTTTATTGTAAACCTGCAGCCATACCTGACTTTTGTGGATAAAGTTGGTGTAACTGTTTGTAACGATGCACGTTTTGGTTTTATTCACAGTTATATAGTAATGTACTACTCCAGTATTTAACCATTCTCATTTCAAGATTCAAGAGAAGTTTATTGTCAAAACAATAGTATACACAATACATATTTCACAAAACTCCACATTTATAAATTGTAACAGTATATAAAAGCGAATACGCTTAAATACAAATCTAAATTAAATTAAGTGATACCTATACAATTTTAAAATACCTGTAAATATTTAAAGTGTCTACACTAAATATATTTTATGTAAATTTGTGCATGTCCATCCAGCCGTATATTTATTTTGCACATGGTTAAATTCATCCTCTCTTATTTTGCAGACCAGCATGAGAGCTTGCAGTGTTTCCAGTGTTTCATCACATTCTGTAACTCCAAAGCAAAGGAAAGGCATATGAAAAAGAGTCATCGTGAAGAGTACAAACAGCAACTGCAGCAGGTTGGTTTTGTAAATGGAAGAGAATAATTATTCATTCATTTAGAGAGTAGCACAATGTTTGGTTAATAAAGCTGATGGTAGTGTTAATTTCTGACTTAAATGTAACTAGAAATTGGCGGTTTTGGCAGTAAATACAAGAAACATATATATATATATATATATATATATATAGTAAAATGTAACATATTTAACTGAAGGTCATAACTGATTCTAATGTTCAGAAAACAATGTCTAGTCGATGCCTTTTAAGATTTTGTAAATCCTGATGCAATAAAATGTTACACCATTAATTTATATATATATATATATAATGTCTGAATCTATGCTTGATTGTTTCCTGAACCTGGAAGTCGCTTTGGACAAAAGCGTCAGCCAAATTAATAAATGTAAATATATATATATATAGATATCATAATCTCCCTACTTTGTGTCCTATTTGTTTGATCTGTGCTGCTACTGTGTAATATTTGTCATTTGTTTGATTGTGCTATTTTATTTAGCTGGAGCCTCGTCTTCTCGTCTCTCTGTACTGTACTGTATATAGCAGAGATGATGAAGTTTACTCTGACTGACCAATACCTGACACTGATCTTACAGGGAGTTTCAGCAACACGACTCCTGATTGAGCAGATGTTTGATTTGCTTTACTAGGTGAACTTTCACCCTGAGTCACTTAGTCCTGTGTATTTTCGGATGGGGGTGGGGTCCACCAGTGTTAAATAGTTACAGTTTATACATTTTCATTGCAAATGAACTTGTCCTTTAATTTGCATGTGCAGGCTCTGAAAAGTGCATTGGCAAGAAATGACACTGGGTGCAAGTGAAAGAGAAAATATACAATTTGTCTTCCTTCTTTCCCCGTAGTGCGACACGCTCTTCACTTGCTATGTGTGTGACCGTACTTTCCCATCCTCCGAGGAACTAACACAGCATCAATCCACCCACAATAAGGAAGATAAGCCCTTCAAATGTGCACATTGCCAAGAAAGCTTCCGTACATTCTCTGAGGTGAGGACAATAAAGATGAAAAACAGTTTCAGCTATAATGAATCAACATTGCTGTTTGTTAATGTGCTCTACAGTAAGTTCCTGTTGGATTGTTCTCCCAATCCCATGTGGTCATCGCTCTACTGTAAAGCCTCTTTTTTATATTCTCTAACTTTAACAGATATGATCTATGTGCAGACTGGCATACAGTTGCAGTGATCATTTATGAAATGTCTTTTTTTATTGGTACTTTGTTTACTTAAGACAATCCATTTTTATAATGTTCAATATGGCAGCTGTTTCATTGTACCATAAAATAATATATTGCTTGTTTCAGAAACAGAACTTGCACGATCATGGCTGAAGAATTGGACAGACCTAGTAATTGAGGCTCTGAACAAAAGTTGACGAATAAATCATTAGTTGGTCTTCAAAGCCAAACCATGAGCCCAGGTTCCAACCTTGGATTTTATTGACTTTATTTTCATGCCGCAGCTATGACACTAAAGTTGCTAACAAACCGGAAGTCAGTAATCACCCAAACGGGCTAAATCATGTCTCAAAATATCACCCGTCTGGCCAAATTACTACTAGAGCTTCAATAAGAGTAGTTCAGCCTTGTGGCTGTGGTTTAAGGCTTTACATTTCAGTTAATTTGGGAATGGCAGTATGGTATTGGTGATGCTTTGTTCAGTTTTATGTCTCGCAGTAAGGCCTCGTTTACACTGCAGGTCTTGATGCTCAGTTCCGATTTGCTGCCTATATCCGATTTCTTTGACCTTCTGTTTACACGTGTTTTAAATTGTGACCCA
>JBBIGC010039902.1:0-11827 GCA_037576955.1 Lepidarchus adonis
TAAACAGTGCTCTCGCCACTCGTGAAACAAACAGTATTTTATGAAAACTAGTTCATTCACAGCAAATAACAACAAACAGATTTTATAGAGAAATCTTTAGCTGTTGAACCGCGTATAATATTATGTGTAAGATTGAACTGGGTGGTGGGAGAGAGAAATCGTGAAGACCTTGTTGCTTTACTATTTACTGAACACATTCTAGCAGGTACATGGTGGGTTTGTAAAACTGAGGGAACAGTTTAAGAATTCGTGGGTACGGTTTATAAACTGAGGGATTGTTTTTTTTTCTTCCTGCAGGTGACGCTGCGGGCTCCGTAGATTCATTATCTATTCAGCAAATTTCTATAACAATACTGGAGATATGGAACAACCATTCTTCCAAATCCATGTTTTAATGATGGTGGCAGAGTGCTATGTACTACACTGGCCCTAGGTATGCAGTATAATAAATAATTTACAATAAGGTTTCTAGCATATTTGTAATTCACTGTGCATGTACTGCTTTGTTTGGATTTTTTAATGGTGATAACGGACATTGGGTGAGGTATGCACAATGCTTTCATTTCAAATAAATGCTGCTTCACATTCAGTCAGTGGTTTAAATCTGAGAAGACAAGTACAGGTGTATCCTTATATTAATTAACATGCATGGCTGCAACACATTCTTCTTTCACATAATGAAAAAAATCACGTATAGGGTCCCATAAAAAGAAAACATGCTTTCAGCAATGATTCATTGTTTTCACAGAGCACAGGTTAATCTCTGGGTTCAAATGGCTGTATGGTTTTATTTCAGTGAAATAGGAACTCACATGTATAGTTTATTTGATACCAATTGATCCAGAAATAAGAATCGTGTACTCCTGCATGTTTATAATGAAGCCACATCAGCTTTGGAGGACAAGCCCAAAGGCCTGAGCAAATGGATTATAGTCCAACTGCACCACGAAGCTCTGATTCCAGCAAAAAATGTGCATCACAAACAGGCAATTGAAAACAATTCTATATCATTAGAATCTCTCAAGTTTCATTAGGGTTTAGACATTCAACATTACAATGCTACATCCATTTATTCATGCAATTCATCCTTTGCTATTTTACTTCAAGTACTTCTCTAAACTTCTTACTTTTCTGGTGGTGGGGTAGATGAGGGGGAAAAAGCTTCAGAATGCCCTTTGTAAAGCAAATTATTAATATAGAAAACTGCCTTTATGAGCTAGGTGTGGAAATTCTATTTATACTTATAAAGATAAAAGGCTGACCATCCCTTTAAATCAGTTCTCACAGCATATTGTACTGCATTTCTATGTACTGATCATTTGATTCATGACTTTTATTATACACAGGTGAGGGAAATGTACAAATACATTGTCAATATGACAGCAAGTGAGCCTTTTCACTAGGAAAAGAAATCAAATACACTAAATCACATTACAAAAATAGAGGACCTGATGGAGAATCTTGGTTGACCACACTTATTTGGCTTATTGATGCATTATCAGACTTAAACAGAATTTCTAATACACTGGAGTAACAAATCAGTGTAACATTTGTTCATTAAATCAGGGAAAACAGCCAGACGTCTCAGATCAAACAGAACGTTGTTCTAGCTATATGAAGAAATAGAGTAGAGCAGCATGATACAGCTATGAAGCAAAAACGTTTGAGCAATGGATGCTTCTGCAAAAAAAACAAGGCCGAATAGTTTCAACATCCAAAAAGTTTAACATTTCCATGGGAAAGTTATTTTCCTTTTACAAACTTACAAAAAAGTAAAATGTTATTGCACAGCAAATATGATCCCCGACCCCACCCCACCGAGATAAATTATCATGACAGACCGAGGCTTTTTGAATGCTTTAATGTAGAAAATATGTTTGAGGGATTTTTAAACATAGTAAATTAACATGGAGTCCAATAAAGAGAATGCGGCCTTAGCTACTGGATGGTGATTGCTGCTATTTCAAGGCTCAGCCATTGCTGAAGTGGCTGTGTTCTGCACCACCTCCTGTTCAGGTGGGCCATCTGTTGAGTGACCACTCACCTGGGTCATCTCACTGTCCCTAGAGTACAAAGCCATAGGTGGAGCGCATCCGCGCAAGTCACGGGCACCAAATGGCGGTGGAACCATAGCCCCAGGAGGTGGAAGAGCGCTAGGGGGGAAGGGCCGAGGAGGAAACGGAGAGTTGTGAGGTCCAGCGAAGCCCGGTGGGAAATCGCCAAATGCTGGAGGCATTGCCATGCAGGGGAGATCCCTCGGAGGTGGTCCACGTACTTTACATAGAAAAAAAAAGTATATACATTTATATTAATACCATTAGTGTGTCCGCATAACCTCCAAGACCCCACTCACAATAATAATAAATAATAATGTCAATGTTTCCCAGGTTTAATGCTTGTATGAAATTGTTTGAGGTGGGTAAATTTCTTATGCATCCAATAATTAGTTATATTTAATAACCAAATGTTGAACAATTCTGAGCTTTCTGGCAAAAAATACATTGAGACAGAACCCTTGCAGTTCTAATAGGAAACAATGCAACAAATACAAAATGCACTGAGAATGAAATGTCGCCCCACTCCCAACATGGCGAACTAGGTTGAAATTACAGCCAAAAGGAGATTCAGCCACATCCCATACTGGACAAAGTGTGCAGACTTTTTTTTCTAACCTAGCACTCCATATTGAGATTAGAAAATCATTTTAAATTCAGCAAAAGGGTACGGTGGAGTTGGTCTGATCAACCAACCTTCATTTATCAATTTTCTGAAATGCTGTCAATAGTTTCCACAGACTTAAAAAAATTATAATATTCATATTAATAACATGACAGAATTTCTAAAGATTCCATTGCCCTGTTTAACCTGGTACAGTATGTAAATGCCCCAAATAACACACCCACTGGATTTGGTCATTAGTAAAAAAGTTAATGGATAGAATACAAATGTGATTGTGCTAGATTTATGTGATTCTTTGATGGACTTGCTGTTCTAGCCATTTAAACTAGATCCAGAGCGGTCAAAAAGAGGTTCATTAATGAGAATATTAGTGCTTTATTCATGGGAGCCATGTTGATGCCACCTCATTCAGTTCCATTAAGTTCTCACGACCCTTGAAGCTGTGAAGACTAAAGATCTCTGGTTAACAGAAAACACGGTGAGTGTTGCAAATCAGAAGAGAGAATGTAGGAAGGCAGAGCAGAATTGGAGAAAAAGTAATCGTCTGATTGATTACAGTATTTTTAAGGCGTTTCTAACATCATTAACAATTGTGCTTAAGGACGTCCTGCTCATGTTTTCTGCCCCCAAGTCAGATCTGAATTTCAGTACCTGCTGATAGAGTCCTGAGCCAATATTTGAAATTTCCTAGATTTGCCCTCATTAAAGTTTTATGTATATTATTAACAACAGAACTCACAAAATGACATGGATCCATCATTTCAGTGTCTGAAATGTAGTGTACTGGGATCGGGCACATCGTAAATCCAGACAGTTGAAATCCTGTATTCTCTACCACATTGTTTTGCTCGTCATCCAAAGAGATTCAGTTACCCACTAACATTTCATTTGCCTTTTTACGGCCTCAAGGAAATTTCCCTGTCCATTTAAGCATCCTTCAGTGCAATCTATACCGGAGTTATCTGACTGAGCTCGTTGTTTATCTTATAGGTTGGTAGTATTAAACGGAACTCCGTTACTGCTGCCTTGTGAAATACTGTATTAGAAAAACATACTGCGTTATAATTTTTCAGTTCGAAATATTTCCATGCTGCCACAAAAGCACCTACATGAGGACTGACAAAACGAGGGATCAGGCTTACACTCATTTATGCTTGAGCTGATCCTGATCATTTACACATACTCTAATCGTCCCAATACCAATCTTTGAGATTGGATATGGACATGCCAACTTGTGCTCTGTTGCTACTGTGGATATGATAAACTCCCCTATGCGGTTCCCTCTAGCACCATCATGCAGTGACACATTACCTCACCTCCATGTCTGAATTTACTGTCATTAATAGCAAATCACTTGCTTAATCTTACGCCATTGACCTGCTGCTGGGACTCAGCCCAAAACATTTTTAATAGCGTTTTCCACTGTATTGCATCTAAGATTTTGCTAAATACGAACAGCTCTCTTCTCTCAGATATGTTTTCAACAGCACTGAAAACAGCGGTTATCAAGTCCTTCCTGGACGCCGGCACACTCAAATTAAAGACCCATTTCAAATCTCTGCTACTTGACAACTCTAATACTGACCTACACACCCATCACATCCCTCAGATCAGCGAGGGAACAGCGCTCGGAGATTCCACCACAAAAAGGAATCAAACTCTTCTCCTTTGTTCTCCCTCACTGGTGGAACGAGCTGCCCAGACACATCAGAACTGCAGAGACTCTCTACCTTTAAGAAGCACCTCAAGACTCAACTGTTCCACGACTACCTCAGCATCTAAACCCGTCAACAGAGTTTACTTTAACCCGGACTTCTAATCAAATACATGGTATCAATCTACAGATTTCCCACAGTTTCACACTTGTGTTTAAACTACTTGCAATAATATAATTAAATATGCTACTTGTGTCGTGCCTCATCATAGACACAATGACAACGGAGAATGTCCTAGACTTGTATAGCACTCGTATATATATGAATAGGCCATGTGAATCGTGCTGTAGCACCGACCATCTGTTTAGACATACTCATAAGCACTTAATGATAGTATAGGATGTGTTTTTTCACTTTCAGAAAGTAATGTTGTAGCACATGCACTTTTTCTATGGCTAAGATTGTATTAAACTCCCTGTAACTCTCACATCAGTGTTGTCATGTCTGAATTTAGGCTTGATTGTTCCTGTACCTGGAAGTCGCTTTGGACAAAAGTGTCAGACAAATGAATAAATGTAAATCTCTCTTTCATAATCAAAGTCATTGAAAGTGTAGTCTAAAATCAGATAACTGCTTACATGAATTTAAGCCACTACACTGGCGACTTTTATTCAGGCTTTCATTTGCAACTTGGGTGACAACCCATGCTAAAACTCGTGGTGTAATGATGGATGAGGTTCTCAGTTTTGGTCTTCTGTAAAACTAGAACTAAATCAGCATTTTGGCATTTAAAGAAAATCGCTAAGGTTAAATATTTAGTTTCAAGGGAAGATTGTGAAATATATCCACGCTTTTACATCCTGCAGGGTCGACTACTGTAATGCTATTCTCAATGGCCTCCCTAACAAGACCATGAGACAGCTAAAACGCTGCTTCTACAATTCTAACAAAGAGAAAGCACATTATTGGAGTCCTTATGTCCTTGAACTGGGACAAAATGGGTAAATACTTCTACAATGTCTGAAAAATAGTCGCCTGGAAGGCATTTTAAATCAGCAAGATCTGGTCAACTAGTGGAGCAAAGAGCAGTAACGAAACAAGGTAAAAAAGACTTTTAGGTTATTATGGTGTCCACTGCTGTAATCAGCTCCCACAAACTTTAGTTATAACAAAGTCTTCATTGTCGTTCTTTTATTGTGCACTTTAAAATCTCTATTGTCTTTATTTCTATTAAATCTTTTGCTTCTTATAATTTGATTATGTTGCTTTTCTCTGTAATGCACATGAAATTACCTCAGAGTATGGGAATGTGCTATATAAATATAGCTGTACTGTACTATTCCGTGACTACCTCAGCATCTAAAGACCTTGTATATATGAATAGGACATGTTAACTATGCTGTAGCACTTACCGTCTGTTTAGAATTAATCATAAGCTCTTAATGAAAGTGTAGAAATGTGTTTTTCTTTCAGGTAGTAATGTTGTAGCACTTATATGCTTATCTGTGACTAAGAAGATTGTATTGAACTCCCTGTAACTCGCACATTAGTGTTGTCATGTCTGAATTTATGCTCGATTGTTCCTGTACCTGGAAGTCGCTTTGGACAAAAGCGTCAGACAAATGAATAAATGTAAATGTAAATACAATTTGCCTTGCCAACTGTTTACAAAACATTGTGCATTGGTGAAATGCCCTTGGCTGAAGATGCATCCATGATTACAATGGTCGCACTCCAAACGGATAGAACTGCAGACTGGTTCAATATATGGTACCAAGGTTGAAAGAATCATGAGCGGAACATATTAAAGAATCTGTCCCCTGTGGTTTGAAAAACGGTTAAGTGTGAAGCATGTGAACAACTCTTACCAAAGGGAGGAGGGAACGAACGCAAAGGGGGAGGTCCATAGGAGTCCAAGTGAGGAGGTTTAAAGGTGGGGTCAAGCCCCAAAGGAGGCCCAGGATGAATCATGGGTGGATGGCCGTTAGGAGGTCGAATCATTGGAGGAAGAGGGCCATTTGATGAAGGTGGAAAAGGTCCACTCGGGGGTTGGTGACCATAAGTCTTTGGAGGGCCATTTGAGGTCGAGCCAGGCGAATCTCTGATAGGAGATGGAAGAAATGACCCTTGGCTCTGCGACTTCGACAGCTGAAACTGGAGAAAACAAAACATAGTGATTATAAAGGTGCCTTTACCTAAAATTGTGTTTGCTTAGTTGATGACCAAGAATGCTGAAACACCATCGGTGGTCCCCAACCTCCGAGTCCGTCCGTGAAAATATTGTTTGACATTAAACCGGTCTGTGGCACAAAAAAGGTTGGAAACCTCTGATGTAGCACATAATAGCCTACAAAATGTTTTATAAGACATCCGGCAATAAATACAGAGTAGATATGTATGCGGTATGTATGTATGTATGTATGTATAAATAAATAAATAAATAAATAAATTTGTAACAACAGCAATTACATACAATTAATAAGCAAAGTTAGCAGAGGCATTCAATAAAATCAGAAGCCTGTCCGAGAACAAGCATAGGCTTTAAATCCGCTCTTTTTTATATCACCACACCCTAGTACTGTACTCACTGCTTCTGTATTATCAGTGAAGGCCTGTGTTGAAGCCCCAGCCTTTATGTTGACTGGGAACTTTTTTTTTTTTTTTTAATTAAGCACAATACACCCAAGAAAATCAGATGAACATACAGTGGCCACAGTATAAGCCTGGATTCTTTTCTGGAAACTTGGACACAGCATTATTAAGGCCTCCAAAAAAGATAAAACTGCACTGCAGTCAACCAGGAGAACACTTACCGATCCATCCTGGGTGCAAGGAGAGGAGGTACGAGGGGCAAACAATTCTAAAAAGAAAACACAGTGGATTAATTGAACTTTCCTTTCCACATGACCGGTCTTCTCAGTAGCGGGTAATGTAGGATACCTGTTCGAGAAGGCAGTGGATATCCAAGGTCAGAGAAGCGTCCATGGGGATCAGAAGGAGGTCGTGGTCCTTCAGAAAAAAAAGTAAATTAAAATTAAATCATGAAATTAATTCTATTAAAAAAAAAATCAAATGGCAAAAAAGGTGTAAATGTAATTGAAACAAAATGCAATGATTTGTCAACCCATAGTTTATTTACAAAAGAACATAGAAAACAGATCAAATGTAAGACACATGGCACTGAAAAACAACCAATTATAATTCATAATTAGAGGAACAATTTTTCAACTAATTTTATATTACTGGCAACAGGTCAGTAACATGACTGAGTAATTAGGAGTGGAAATCACAGGCTCAAGATATGATAATACAGTACATCTTCCAATAGTATCCCCGGCGTTTATTCAAAGAATTATTCGGGACAGCCCGGCGTTTAATAGAGACAGGTGTTTGTAGGGGACCGGCTATTTGGCTCGCAGAAGGAATGGTGATTGGTATTTGACAATTAAGTTCACGTGCTGTTGTTCAAATGGAATAGACAACAGGTGGAAATTACAGGCAATTAGCAAGACATCCCCAATAAAGGAGTGGCTCTGCAGGTGGTGACCACAGACCACTTCTCAGTTACTCTGCTTTCTGGCTGATGTCTTGGCCACGTCTGAATGCTGGTGGTGCTTTCACTCTAGGCCAGTAAATCAGGATCAAAGATGGGCAAACTGGCTTCATGTGCTCCACACAGATGAAAGCAGGTTCAGCACATATAAAGACATGGCAGAGTCTGGAGACGCCATGGACAACGTTCTGCTGCCTGCAACATCCTTAAACAATGACCAATTTGGCAGTGGGTGAGTAATGGTGTGGGGTGGAATTTCTTTGGGGGGCTGCACAGCCCTCCATGTGCTCTCCAGAGGTAGCCTAGCTGCCATTAGGTAATGTCACCTGGGCTTGGCTTCAATGTTGAGATCTGACATGGCAGGGAGTTCAGCACCCTGGACAGCTCTTGGCTTCTCTTTTTATAATAATTATATAATAAATAATAAATTTCCCTTTGGGGTTTCTTGCTCGCTATCTGGCGTTTTGGTGCCGTCTGTGGATGGTTTCAGCTCACAGCACTCTTTATGTGGAGAACACTCAAAACATGAGTGTAACAGTTAAAGTAGCTCTAGGCCCACACGTCCAAACTCCTTTTCTTAACAAGCCTCCAGGTATGTCAACATCTAACTTTGAGGTCAATAACTAAAGGGTTCACATACACATGTACTTTTTTCATTAGCAAAATTAGTTGTTTATGGTTGTTCACATTGTGTTTGTCAATACCCTTGACTTAGATCAGGGGAGTCAAACTCCAGTCCTGGAGGGCCAGTGTCCTACACAGTTTGATGATTTCCCTGTTCAGACATACCCGGTTCAAATCACCTGTTAATTGCCAGGCTGAGGGAGTGTGTTTGAAGAGGGGAAACTACCAAAATGTGCTGGACACCGGCCCTCCTGGACCCGAGTTTGACACCCCTGACTTAGATAAAGAACAGTTCACATTTCATGACAAACAAATGCAGAAAACCATGAAATTCCAAAATGTTTACTTAAACCTTACCTGGTTTACTTTTGCCACTGTATATAAACATGGTCCAGAACAGATCATTAAATAAATTGGACTCTAAAGAACCTGTACATTTTTCTAAGATGATTGTTTTTATTTTTCAATAAGGTTTTTATTACTTGCTACAAGATTATTTATCTATTGGTCATATGCAAGCACTATCGAGCATAGTCTGCCAAAAGTTTAAACGCCATAAAAGCCTAATTGCTTAAACAAGATGGGTACTGATTGCCAGTTACACTTTGAAACAGATTAATGTCTGATCTAGGATAAAAACAAAGAAAGAAAAGTGGCTGAGATTAAAATAAACTAGAGAATGGTAGGACAGAGTAGATTGAGAAATGTGAGCACTGAAGACACAACTTACCAAAGGGCTCATTCCTTTGCCCCACCGGAGCAGAAGGAGGGCGTCCAGGACCCTCGATCATTAAAGGGGGAGATGGTGCACCCCCGCTCACAGGGGAGGGCCCGTATGAATCACCTGCTTAGACCGGAACAGCACAATCATCAGTGCTACCAAAACTACAGTGTAGACAACCCAAAGACAGAATAGTAGATGCATGTTCATGTGTCCATCTAGGAGTCTAACGCATATGAATGATTTCTACAGTTTGTTTATATATAGTGCTCATCCCACTGTGTGAGATATCGATCCACTTTAAACAGTTACACTGAAATATACAGATGGATTCATTTTTAATAGAGTGTATGTCTGTAGTGTGTAGGCACTCACAGCACACCAGACGAGTGTAACAGACGAATACACAGGGACTGCAAAAGGATGGAAAAATAAAGAGGACAGAGGAAAGAGACTCACCTCTGCGTAGAGGGGGCAGTTGACGATCTAGAGGCCCCGTCTTATACAAGGTGTGCTCTAAATCTGACATTCGGTCACTGCACTCCACAATTCTAGGGAACAATTAGCATGTGAGATCAAACAGAATGACTATCACTGTTACCTCACTTACACCTGGTCACTTAATGCATCTCTTACATAAAAGCTTTTAACACAATGCATGAGGCTTTTAAAACAAAAATCCAGTTCTGTTTTAACAGTGTAAATGCAGCAGACAAACCCCCTTCCCATACTGGGATCCCCCATGTACTGCTTATATAAAAGTGCATTACTATTATAAACTATTTTAACATATGATTCATGTGGCTAAAATCTAATCTATCTAAGAGAAGCATCATGAAGCAACTAAGTGTAAATTGGGTGTATGAAAACAGTGACGACAAACACCCACTTTTGACGCAAGTTGGCACTCTCTCTCTTCTCTTCTATCAGGGCTCGTTCAGACGCACGGGCTTTTAACTGAAACCCAAATGTTAATCCACATTCAGTACTCAAAGCTTAGAATAGTATATTCATGTCAAATCCACACTCCTTACCCAGTGTTCATGGGCTTTCTTTTCTTGAACAGCAATCTAAAAAAAAGAAATTACTATCAATCCAAGACAGACAAACATGCTGTGGAAAAACTAGCATCTTTAAAAACGGGAAATACGCAAACAACCTCTGCCTTGAGAGCGCTCTCATTTTGCTGCATTTCTTCCTGCATGTCCTTCACTTTCTGTTTAAGGCTGCTCAGTTCTTCTTCAGCCAGTAATGCTCTGCCATCCACTTCAGAGAGCTTAGTCTCTTTCTCACGGCGCTCGAGCTCTTCCTGAGTCAACTTTCTGCAAGGGGATCAAACTCGGTCATGTCACAATAAATTGCTAAGCTGGCAAAAGCTTGATGATAGGGTCATCTTTCATTTTTAAAATCAACAAGCTAACCTTTTTCATAAACATACAGTAAAGAAAATAATTATTTGACATCCTGGTGACTTTGTAAGTTTGCCCTTTTATGGTACATGGCTCCGTCCATCTTCCCGTGAATGCAGTGAAGTCGTCCTGTGCCCTTAGCAGAGAAACAACCCCAAAGCACAATGTTTCACCTCTATGCTCGACAGTGGGGATGATATTGTTGAAGTCAGAGTCAGGATTTGCCTTCTTCCAAATACAGCAAATGGAACTGAGGCCAAGAAGCTCAATTTTGGGCTCATGTGACCACAGAACCTTCTCCCAAGCACTCCCGGAATCGTTCAGGTGTTCACTGGCAAACTCCAGGTGGGCCTTCACATGTGCCTACTTGAGCAGGTGGGCCTTCACATGTGCCTACTTGAGCAGGTGGGCCTTCACATGTGCCTACTTGAGCAGGTGCGCCTTCACATGTGCCTACTTGAGCAGATGGGCCTTCACATGTGCCTACTTGAGCAGATGGGCCTTCACATGTGCCTACTTGAGTAGGAGGACTTTGCGGGCACTGCAGGTTACCAATGATTTTCTTGAGGACTGTGGTTCCAGCTGCCTTGAGATCACTGACGAGAACCTCTCGTGTAGTTCTAGGCTGATTGCTGCCATTCCTCATGATCATCCTCTGCCAATGAGGTCGACAGTCATTTTGTGTTTCATTCATTTTCCAAAAATTACATCACCAGTAGTCTCCTCACGTAGCTTCTTGCTTATGTAGCCCATTCCAGCAGGGCTCCAATCTTGTCACTGACATGCTTAGACGGCTCTTAGGTCTTGCCCATGCTGGAGAGCTCGGAGTCTGATCGATTAAGTCTGTGGTATCTTTTATACAGGTGACTAATGTCGGTGTCAAGTTGCGTCAAGTATCCAACTGTTCTGTGGGAGCCAGAACTCTTAATGGTTGGTAGAGGATCAAATACATATTTCACTCAATGAAAGGTAAATTAATTTATATGTTTTTAATCTCTCACTGTTGAAATAAACCTACCATTAAAATAGACTGTTCATTTGTCATTGGGCAAACTTACAATATTAGTAAGTGGTAATATTTTTTATTTTACTCCACTGTACAAACATTGTATTTGTGCAATTACAATCCAGATATGACATGATCCAGTGAGCAAAATTGTATTTATTTTTTTGGATGGACACTAGT
>JBBIGC010039948.1:0-11824 GCA_037576955.1 Lepidarchus adonis
TGAAGGTGCAACTGACTTTGATTTGGCACTAGGAGAACCTAGGATGGAAAGGGCATTAGGTGTACATTGGTGCATAGGAAAATCCTTTCACGAGAAGAAGAGTGCTGTCTACAGTTGCTTCTGTTTTCAATCCTCTTGGATTTGTCGCTCCCTTCATTTTGGTTGGGCAAAAGATCTTACAAGGTATGTGCACTGACAAGATAGGTTAGGACGAACCACTTCCTGATGACCTTAGGCCACACTGGGAAGCTTGGTTACAAGACCTCCACAGCCTGTCTTTGATAAAGATACCTCGTTGTTACGTGCCATCAATGTTTAAGGAAGTTCAGCAATATGAGTTACACCACTTTGCCGATGCCAGTATGCTGGGATATGGTGCATGTTCATATCTCAGAACTGTGACCAAATTGGAAGAAGTCCACTGTACTCTCGTTATGGGTAAGGCAAGAGTTGCCCCAACGAAGGTAACAACAATTCCAAGATTGGAGCTCTCCGCTGCAGTTGTAGCCACAAGGATTGGTGATCTGCTCAAAAGAGAACTAGAATTGCATAGTGTCCGTGAGTACTACTGGACAGATTCTAAGGTTGTCCTTGGTTACATTAATAATGATGCAAGACGGTTTCACGTGTTTGTAGCCAATCGAATTCAGCAGATCAAGACAACTACTGAGCCTAGTCAGTGGAGACATGTTGTTTCAGAGGAAAATTCAGCTGACCATGCTTCTCGTGGGCTCACTGTAAAGGAACCAATGAGATCCAACTGGTTTACTGGTCCAAGTTTCTTATGGCAAAGGGAACTTCCTAAGGAGGATATTAAGGTGGAAGAGGTTCCTGAAGGGGACCCAGAGCTTAAAGAAGCGCAGGTCTTTACAACCAAGGCAAAGGAAGAGAATCCTTTATTGGGTTGCTTACTAAGATTTTCCGATTGGAAAAGGGCAGTGAAAGCCATAGCCCGACTTAAACGTTGTGCAAGGAGAGTAAAGGGTTTAGTGGAAAATTCCAATGAGGCCACAACACTTGAAGAAAGAAAGGATGCAGAACAATTTGTAATTTGTACAGTTCAAGAGGAAGCGTTCAGTGAGGAAATTAAGTCTTTGAGACAAGGAAAGGAAGTTAACTCAAGTCGGTCCAATAAGTTGTACAAATTGTATCCGTTTATTGATTGTCATGACATCTTATGGGTGGGAGGAAGACTAACACAGTCTGAGCTGCCCCCTTATGTTAAGCATCCAGCCATTCTTCCTAAACGCCATCATGTATCTCATCAACTCATGAAACACTTTCATGAGAAAGTGCAACATCAAGGTCGAGGCATGACCTTAAATGAGATTCGCTCCAACGGTATTTGGATTTTGGGATGTAGTAGCGAAGTGTCATCTCTTATCTACAAATGCGTAAGGTGTAGAAAGTTGCGAAGATCAAATCAGGAGCAAAGGATGGCTGATTTACCACCAGAAAGGATGGAAACTACCCCTCCCTTCACTTATAGTGGCATGGACTGCTTTGGACCATTCTATGTTAAAGAAGGTAGAAGAGACTTGAAGAGATACAGACTTCTGTTTACTTGCATGTGCTCACGAGCCGTACATCTTGAGGTACTGGATGATCTTAGTACAAATGCCTTTTTTAATGCGCTGCGTTGTTTCATCGCGATACGTGGCAATGTAAGTCAGCTGCATAGTGATAAAGGTACTAATTTCATTGGTGCAAAAGGAGAGTTCCAGGATTTGATGAAGGGAATGGATCAAGAACGTGTGAAGGAATTAGTCTGTACCTTTGTCATGAACCCATCTGCTTCCAGTCACATGGATGGTGTCTGGGAGAGACAGATCCGGATCAATCGTGCTGGTATTTCCATCCTCCTCTTTCCTCAAGATATAAAAAAGAATGTTGTCTAAGAACTGTTGACTTGTTAAGAAGCTGTAAGGATCATCTAGAAAAACAGATGTGTTGTATTACTGAGAAAAGGGTTGAAATATTCTGCTGACGTTCTGTATGCTGTTAATATTTCCCCAGTGTAGAATAGCAGCGGATGGCCAGATTCACAGAGTTATCAACTGCAATACTCATTACAACCAATTGCAATCACCAACATAACACATAGCATTTCTCCCTGTAACACATAGAACACCGTAAACCCAACATTTCCTACTCCCATGATTCCCCATGGGAGCCCAGCCACTGTAACCAGCTCTGTTATAGTATCTTTGCTTTGTGTTGCTTTTCGAACTCTTCATTGCTGCAGTAAACAGTATTTTTACAACATCTAATCATTTGGTTATCTTTCTTTTTGTGCACTGAATTATACTTTTAGCAAATGCGCGTTTATGTTTTTAGATACGCAGGTTTTTAACATTTATGTACATAAACTGCAGCCTACTGTTAGGGGAACACAAATATCAGGAAAGGAATATATGTGGGCAGAGATGGTTTCCAACCTGCATGGTCCCCTGGCTGGGCTTTGACTTTTGAGACTGAAATTCTTTTAGTCCAGGCACCTGTGTCAGTCACATAAGGAGATAAGCTGCCTTTTTTTGCTCAGGGATGTACTGCAGCCAACATTCTGCCCTCCAGGGCTGCAGGGGATGCTGCAGATGATATATTGTCTCCCAGGGCTTAGTCAAACAACAAATGAACAGGTTCGCTCTGCAAAAGAATGGTCTCATCTGCCTTTGTTCCTTTACCTCTCTCTTCATTTCCACCTCTGCTCTTTTGCAGACCATCCCTCTGTGCTCCGTGGTCTCACTGGCCATCCTGCTGCTCGCTGCACTCTTGTCTGCTGCACTATGCACATGACCACTGCGTCATGTTCACTGCTGTCCGTGGGCATTTGCAGAGGCTTGGTCGGACTTAAGATGCTTCTTTCTGTGGCACTTCTTTTCACAGATGAAGCTTCAACAGTGGCCTTTGCAGTGGAGTTAGACTCCAGCTGTCTTTCAGCTCTGAATCCTCTAGCAGCCCTGAACATTTTCCCCTCCTTAGGGGCATTTTCCAGTTCCTGGATAATAGTCTTGGCGTGTGCTGCAAGGGCTACTAGACAACACAAGGCCCACTTCCAAGAAGTGATATCAGTCCCTTTACATACCTAGTCCACCAATTTTCAAAGAACACTTTCATAAATAACTTCCCTTGCTACTTCCATTTTGTGGGCTGGTTATTCTGTCAGGCTTTGGATTGCAGAAAGTAAGTGCAAAAAGTTGATGCAAGAATATCCATTTACCAGCTAGTCCACCAATTTTCATAGAACACGTTCATAAATAACTTCCCTTGATACTTCCATTTTGTGGGTTGGTTGTTCTGTCAGACTTTGGACAAAGAAAGTTGATGTAAAATATCCATTTACTAGAACAGAATTGAGACTTACATAAACCAAGACAACAAAACACAGTGTTACAAGAACTGATGCAGACCAGATGAAACACAGGTTTTAAATACAAGATGTAATATTGAACAGATGGGACACAGAGGAGACGCATGACATGGCACAGCTGAACTAAGGCGGGGAACAGGTCATATGACAGGACTCTAACAAAATCCATGTGGCTACAAATACAATCAAGGAGCAGCTTACTGTCATCACCAGTGAAGCATGGGTTCCTTTGTAATGGTTCCTCTTAAGGTTTGTTCCTCCAGCTTAGGAAATTTTGTATCTGTCCCTTATTAGGGACTTGGACCCAGATTCTGTAAAACTACTTTATGACAACTTGCAATAAAATACAATATAATTTAATCACCCAGTCACAAGGGAATCCATGTAGTGCCCAACCAATCCTGACTACAAGCCTCACCTCAGGTTAAGAAATAACCCCCCCCCCCCCCCCCCAACCCTATCACCACAACCACCACCACCCATTTTGGCCAGAGTGCACCTTAAGGTATTACCTGATGTTTGAGTAAGAAGTGTAGTGGTGGATTCTGGGTAATCCTCTGCATACTCATCCTCACAGTTCCATCCCAATGGTTTGTCGTTCTTAGTAACAAGATTCATATACATTTGAATGACTTCCTCTGCTTTTTCCAGGCCCACCTTGGGTGAGGTTGTGTAGAGCTTTGCAAACTTCACTGGATTGTTCTGAGCGGAGCAATCACATCAGGAAAAATTTAATCAAATTGGTGTAAGTGATTATTATTAAATATTTACCTTAAAATAGAATGCTTGGACTCCATTAAAAGTAAAAGAGCCAGGAATCCTGAGGCATGAAAGGCTCCAGTCCTATCTGACTCAATCTGTCTGTAATTTAATTTCAATTGTAGCTTATTTTGCTGTGTCCTTGCCAGACCTACAGGCCTTTTGATATAGTACCTTACAGTAGGAGACACACATCTGTAAATCAAAATCTGTTAATACTAATCACATTGCTGCCATAAGATCTTCATCTAAAATTAACCTCTTGCTCACTGAGGCCGGCCGGATCAGAACTGGATGTTCCATTAACCATTAGTTTTTTCCATGGTTATGCTTGAGATTAAAGAAACACCCCCATTTTATAAGAATGTACTATGCATCAAATACTAAGGGCCCAATGGCTGCTATGCAATAATGTATTCATTCTGCAAAAGAAGCAGATTTATATGTTGACGGGTATTAATAAATCACAGCTTTTATTACTGGAGTGTCGAGGAGAGTGATGGGAGAAGTTGTGAGACAAAAGGCCGTGATACCAGTCATCACAGCTTCAGTATCTGACCTTGTGCTATGGGTAATGAGGCACTCCCAAAACATCTGTAGAGCATTAGCAACTGTTCCAGTATTGTGCACAGTACATGGCAGCAAGCATCTACGGTTATTTAGTTTGAATATAGGACAGTATATATCCCCTCAATTACTATTTCAGGAGATGTTAGTTCTTCTAAAAAATTTTGTAACTGAAAAATGCAACAGCCCAGGTTTAGTACTTATTTTTTCCACATCTGTTTATCAGAATAATGTGCAAAATGTATATTACCTCAATCTCTTCATTGATTGGAGGGATGCATTTCTGTGAATAGATGTTGTAGATAAAGTTCTTCAGAGAGCTTGTGTAGTTATAGTTATCAGAATTCCTTCCATATCTGAAATGTGTGTTCAGAAGATCCAGGATGTGAGGGAATGCTGCTTTAATGTAGCAGATTTCACTCTAAAAAAGGAAACAACAGTTATTTCTTGCTACTGCAGCTTCACTAACAGTAAGATCACTAGGAAAACTCAAGCCCTATTCATGCCAAAAGAACAACTTTCTCAATAAGCATTGTAGCATATGCATTACAGTAAAATCAATGAAGCTTCTGGGATTTTCCAGTACCCTTATGAATAACAGATATTAAAAATTATAAGGTGATTTAAATGCAAGGATATTTTGATATTTTATGCATATGATTGTGTTATGTAATAATTTATGCATTTCTATTTCCACTTGAGTTAGATAGCCCTAACAGATAATATATTAATATTGTGACAATTTTATGGCTTGGACAATCGTCTGAGGGAAAATGATGGAGGCTGACACCAATGCTCGAATCAGGACGGGACCCTTTCGCTTTATTAAGTTCTTAAAAGAACTCCAAAGCATTAGTGCGGGCTAAACTGGCATAGCACACAAGAGCACTCAGAACCCCAATGCTCTAATTGCTGCATCCACCCCCATAGGTGCATAGGTCCTTAGGTACTTCGTCATTGTTGCTGTCTGTCACTTGTGGGGCTCCACTCCTGGGTCTGTCATGAACTCTAGCAGTAGTTCTGTGTCTTGATGCAAGTCTGCTGATTAAACGTTGGCCCTTTGACTTTGTCCCTTAAGGCTGACATACAGAGAGACTGTTGAGAGAGTTGTGCCACAATGCAGCAATTCTGTCTTTTTTTTAATCTAATGCCCCATTTGTGGATAGTAGGTACTGAGGGACTCTTGTCCAACCCTTCAGTGTGCCTTTTCCCCATACACATGATCCTGCCTACCCATCAGAAGCATATATATATTTTGTCAGTTTTCTCTGCAGCTATCTCTGACCTTTAACTGCCGGCATGGTGTAATTTCATTTTTTCATTACAGGCTTAGTGGGCTGTGAATTGTGATTAGCCAGCACATGTTTTTATGACATTCATGCATTATTTACAAGCATGTAACCCATGAGGCCCAAGCAGATTCAGTGAGGTAACAAAATGAAAAAATAATATTCTGAATCATTCCTACAGCCAACCCCCAGATTGCAGTGTGTGCAGCAGTACAACTACATCCCTGGTGTTAGGGGTAGGAATATGATTAGTAATAAGTTTAGGTTCACCTCTTTTTACCAAAATTCATGAGATAATAGTTCCTTCAAAAGAAATGTTTCTCAAATCAAGATTGAACAAAATGTAGGTCTTTCAACATCTACAGCACATAACATTGTGAAGAGTTTCAGAAAATTCACAGACATTTCAGTGTGTAAAGGACAACGTCAGAGACCACTGTTCAATATAATCGATCTTCAAGACCTCAACAAGCACTGTCTGAGAATCTGTAATTGTATTGTGACAAATATAGCAATCTGAGCTTCTGAAAACCATTGTCAATTTCTATAGCACTTATTACAACTGGCGTTATTACAAAGAATCTGCCCAGAATTAGTGGTCCAATGGTAACAGAGGCAAAACTCCCTGGAAGTAGAAACTTTGGGAGAAACCATGTCTCAGAAGAAGAACCCATCCTCCAGCAATAATAAAGAAAAAAGGCAAAAAGGAGTCTCAGTATAATAAAGTTGGTTTCAGCTAAGAATTTATAGCTTGGAGCAATATAATATATAATATAACAATATAATTTGTCACTTAACAGTCCATTGCTGCATCAAGAAATGCAACTTGAAACTGTATTATGCAAGAAGGAAAACATAATGTACATTATATATAGAGACATATGTTGTCATCAAGGTGACGTCTCTAACCAGGATTATTTACAGTATTTAAGGCTGCGATCCCTGGAAGTTTCAGACTTCTCTAGCAAGTAGCCCCCCTTCTTTACTGGAATGGGAGAGAGGTTATTTATGAGATTTTTCATTGCTTTCAGGGATTTTATTGTTAAGCAGCACAATAGCAGACCACTTTTGCATGGGCTACAATGGCGTGTCTTTGTGTGTATCTATCTTCTATTGAAAACGTATGGTGCTTCATGAAAAGGAGAATCAGACAAGAGTGACCATAGACTGTTGGGAATCTGAAGTCTTTATATCAAGCAAGAATAGGCAAAAATAATTGCTGGAAAACTAGTTAATTAATTAGTTTCCTCAGTTCCCAAAAAACTAAATATAGTATGTTATTAAAATGAGAGGTGATAACACAGTGGTAAACTCACCTCAGTCCCAACTTATGTTGAATGTGTTGCAACCATCAAATTCTTGTGTATATTTACAAAATACAATAAGGTTGAAAATCCACAGAAAGTATTTTAATCAAGTCAATACATGTTATGTAAATTAACATATGACATATTTATTTGTATTGCATTTTGATAAATATGGAAATGGGGTTTGTATAATGGGCTAATTAAATAATTCTAAATCAAGTGTATTACAAATATATAACCATATTCAAAATAATCTTCAGTTTAGCCTCTATCTAAATGGTGTAGTTTCAAAACATCTCTAGTAACTTGCAGTAGCCAGTGATCTAGCTTAGAAGAGCCTGTTTTTCATTTTTGTTCTTTTACAGTAGCATCTTTTCTGTCACATACTGCAAATACACAAAGTGCTGTGAACAAAAGCTCTTTTGAGCCACTGATTAAGTTTAGCCTGATTTAGTTAAAGGCTTAGGGGCATGAATGTGAAGGGAAAATGTGACAAACTTCAAGAGATTTCCGCCTCCACCATGAAATCTAGTGGCAAAGGCAAAGATATAATAAACAACATTCTTACCAAGCTCTGCCGTTCTGTGAAGTTATAGGTTATAGAGCAGCCATTTTGTAGTTGGTTCCCAATCTGAAATAGCAAAACGCTCAGACAGTAAATGAGCAGATATTGATAAAGTTGGTAAAAATGAATGTCACGTAAGACTTTCACTTGTTACAGTTACATTTCCACCATCTCAGTGGTGCTGCCAGATAATAATTCCCTGTGCCCACCAACTCTCTTTAGATTGGTAGCTAGTAGTTAGTAATCCCATGACATGACGTTCATGACATTTTATTATTTATCTCAATATGGATTTCTTCTGTGGGTCCATTATTATGAAAAAAAACAGAGATACAAGACTTTTGTAGTAAAAACCATCCTTGATGACACAAGTTGATATATACATTAAAATAAAATGGTACTAAAATATAAAATACTGATGAAATATGAAATTATGATAATACCTATTGTATTTGTAATTGTTATATATTATAAATGTAAAATGTAAATAAATCCAGCAATGCTCACCAGAAGTTTTAAATTGAGGAGATGATCCTTTGTCACAGAGTGCTTACATGGACCTGGCACAGCGCCATAAGCCAAATGCAAGCACAGGACAAGGAAGTAGCGTAGGTGCCTTATCTGCAATCAGACAAGAACATTTGAAATGGAACGGTAGCATTTGTTTTTATATTAATTGCAAAAACCACTCCAGTTTGGCCTTTTGCTGTTTGTGATTGACCTTCCCCATTTCCAGAAAAGGTGGGGTATTTAATAAGATATAATAAATACAAGAATATTAAAAGAAAATATATTTTATTTAAGTCACAAATAAAGATAAATATTTACGATGTTTTCACTGATCAACTTTTACAATTTAGAATTGTATACCTGCCAAAACCTCAAAAAAGTTAAAACAGATATATACAAAAGTGAATTAAATTATTTAAATTATTTTTCATGGGACAGCACTAAAGATATGACACTTTAATACAATGTAAAGTAATCAGTGTACAGCTTGTATAACATTTGCTATTTTCTCAAAATAACGTCGATATATAATAGTGTCGAAGCAACAAAATCAGTAAAATAAATTCACAAAAATGAGAGGGGTGTATTCACTTTTGTGAGATACAAAATATTGTGAAAAAAATCTAATAAATCTCAGTCCCTGTAAGACAAAGCTGGACACCTGAAACTTTTTCATACAGAAACACTGATAAGTTCTTTGGCCCTGAGCTCATGTAAAACATAAAAGTGTGTCAAATATGAAATAGAAGAGTCTTGTATAAAGCAAGAATGGACAAATATTCTATTTGATGAACTGCAACAGTTAGTCTCCTTGCAACAGTGTAAATAAAAGGAATGGTAAATAAAGGTACACAGAAATATTCTATTATTAGTGTTACAGTAAAGAAATCTGTTATTTGAAGATAAAGATAAAGCAGGAAAATATCAGTTCTGTGTACACTGGTTTTAGAAAAAAATTAAAAAGAAATTATATATATGTATATATATATATATATATATACACATACTGCTCTAAGTGACAAGTCGCCGCCAGGACAGCATGACAATGATATTTGTGCTAAGCAGTGCATGTGCCAGTTGAACCTTGTTGGTTATACAGCAGATTTGATAAATAGGAGGTATTATTACATGATCCATTAAGAAACCAGAAAGAAAGAAAGTAATATATATATATACATACATATAAATAAAATAAACTATTTACTGTTGATGCCTGGGGGATGTCAATCAGTGTTGTATTCTAACGTTTTGGGACATAAAAACTAAAGGCTGCTTCTCCAGTCTTTTTTGGTTCATTTTAAGGACTTTCAGTAAAGCAGCGTTTGTTGATCTTAAGGCTTGATTTGGTATTTAGTACAAATAATTTTGTTCTAAACACGTCCCAAGCAGCCCTCCATGATGCTTTCGCTGAAGGACAAAATTAGAGCACATATCCAAGCTTTCATCAATAGCAGCCTTGCCTCTGGTACTGTTCCATCAGACTATTTTTTTTAGATTCCCACAGTATTCTAGAGGCGTTTTGTAGAGAGCCTTTCATAGTAGAGTCTGCGCTTTTGAGAGTCGTAAATGATCATTTCACTATAACTGACTGTGGAGAATCTGTTATTTTGGTCTTGTTAGATCTCATGGCTGCTTTACTTATCTCTTGGCTGGAGCTTAATGTGGGGCTCAAGGGTGCTGTGCTTAAACAGTTTAAATAATTTCTGTCAGGAAGAGTTTTAAGAATTGGGTTTAGTAGTTCTGCCTCTTCATTACCATTGACATGTGGTGTTCCCCAGGGCTCAATTCTTGGACTAATTTTATTTTCTCTTTATTTGCTTCCCCAGGGTGCTATTTTAAAAAGATATCATATTGGTTTACAAATGTATCTGCCTCTGAAGAAAAATGGTGCGAAAAACAAATAACTTTCAGGACACATCAGAACTGCAGAGACTCTCTCTACCTTCAAGAAACACCTCAAGACTCAACTGTTCCGCGACTACCTCATCATCTAAAAAAAAAAAAACGAATTTGAATCAAATACATGGTATCATTCTACAGATCCCACAGTTTCACACTTATACGTCCTTATGTTCATACTCATTGCAATAATATAATTAAATATGCTACTTGCGTTTTGCCTTATCATAGGGGAAGAAGCACTTAAAGTACTTAACATCCGCCGATGCTGAAACATTTAATGATAATGAATAATGTCCTGGACTCATATAGCTCTTGTATATATGAATAGGTCATGTTAATTATGCTGTAGCACCTACCGTCGGTTTAGACTTACTCATAAGCTCTTAGAGAGAGAATTCTAGTGTAGAACGTGTTCCTCTTTCAGAAAATAATGTTGTAGCTCATATCATCTGCACTGACTAAGAAGATTAAGATTAATTAAGATTAAGAACTCCTTGTAACTTGCACATCAGTGTTGTCATGTCTGAATTTATGCTTGATTGTTCCTGTACCTGGAAGTCGCTTTGGACAAAAGCGTCAGCCAAATGAATAAATGTATCAGATTTGGACTTCGGCCCTCTGAGGCCATTTCTTAAGCCCACTGTAACAAATCTCAGCTTCAGATTGGACAATCTCTTTAAACCTGATGCTCAGGTTAATGCTGTGGTGAAAGCAGAATTTTTTCAACTTAGGCTCTCTAAGACCAAATCACTTTTGTCTCGCACAGATTTTGAGAAGGTTTACATGCTTTTATCTCATCACACCTTGATTATTGCAATGCCCTTTAAGTGGGCATCAGCCAGGCTTCATTATCTATTCATTAACTAGTCTAAAATGCTGTTGCTCGTCTCCTTACTGGTACTCCTAAGCAAGATCATATCGCTCCTGTTTTGACCTCGCTGCACTGGCTCCTTGTTCAAAATTGATTTTAAGATACTAATGTTTGTTTTTAAGGCCATACATGGGCTGGCCCCATCATATATCAGAAATCTTTTAAAACCCCACACACAGTTCTTCTGACCAGTCCCTCCTCTTGATCCTGAAGACTCGAACGAGGAGCAGGAGGGATAGAACATTTTCTGTCACAGCCCCTAGGCTATGGAATGACCTGCCGCTCCAGATAAGATGAGCTCCCAGCTTGTCTGGTTTTAAATGTCAGTTTAAAACATTTTTATTTTCTTTAGCTTATAGTCAGCAGTGAGAATCTCTTACCATAATCTGTTGATAATTTATGTATTCTCTTGCCTTTCCAATTTGCTTTTCCTGTTTTCTTGAATGTAAAACACTTTGGCCAACCTTGGTTGTTTAAATGTGCTTTAGAAATAAACGTGGTATGGTACGGTATGGTATGGGGTGTATTCCACCAGACTGTCTATAATATATTCAGGTGCTAAACCATTTACAGTATAAACCAGTAAGAGGATTTTACAGGGGGTCCTCGACTTACAGTATGTCGGCAACATACAAAATTTCATTATGTCTCTGCCCCCCATCCCCCCCCCCCACCCCCCCCCAT
>JBBIGC010039990.1:0-11823 GCA_037576955.1 Lepidarchus adonis
CAATGCCAGGAGGTGATTGAACTAGTCGAGCAGTTCTCTGACGTGTTCTACTCTCTCCCCGGCTGGACCCAGGTGCTCCAGCATGACATCCGTACCCCCGCCGGGGTTGTGGTGAATCAGCGGCACTACCGAGTGCCCGAAGCTCGCAGAGCCATGATGGAAGACGAAAAACAGAAAATGTGGAACCTGGGAATAATCAAGAAAGTAATAGCCCTTGGTCCAGTCCCGTAGTAATGGTTCCATAACCTGATGGGTCGATCCGCTTCTGCAATGACTTCCGCCGGCTCAATGAGGTGTCCCACTTCGAATGGCTGTCCCATGTCGCGCATGGATAGAACGGCTCGGCTGGACACGGTTTATCACCACTCTCGACCTCACCAATAGTTATTGGCAGGTGCCGTTAGCTCCCGCTGCCCGGGAAAAGACCGCCTTTATTACACAGAGTGGGCATTGGCATTACATGACTTTACCCTTCGTGTTGCACGGAGCACCGGCAACCTTCCAACGACTAATGGATGAGGTGTTGCACCCCCACCGTGCCTATGCCGCAGCCTACCTAGATGATGTAGTTATTCATGCTGAAAGTTGGCCGGAGCACCTCAGACGAGTCCGGAACGTCCTGGAAGCACTGAGATGGGCTGGACTAACTGCACATTCTAAGAAGTGCCACCTGGGTCTGGCAGAAACCCGGTACCTTGGGTTCCGTGTAGGTTACGGGGTGCTCCGCCCCCAATCGGAGAAGGTCTGGGCGTCATGTTCGCCCCCGCCCCTAAAACTAAGACTCGGGTACGTGCTTTCTTGGAATTGGCGGGTTATTACAGGAGATTCATTCCTGGGTTTTCTTTTTTGGCAGTCCCCCTTTTGGACCTGACCCGTAAGCCATGAAGTGGACGGATTCGATGAAGAAAGCGTTTACCACGCTCAAAATGGCCCTGGCGGGTGAATCCATCCTACAGACGGACTCTTCTGAGGTGGGCCTGGGTGCAGTACTTTCTCAAGACTTCGCAGATGGAGAGCACCTCATCCTGTATCTCAGCATGAAATTACTGCCGGCGGAAACGCGCTATGCAGCTGTAGAGTGCGAGGCTCTCGCCATCAGGTGGGCCCGTTACAATGGATGACATGGGCCAAGGATACGAATGCTCGGGTGACCTGCTGGTTTTTAGAATTACAGGACCAGTGTTTTTCAGTTCCCCACCGTCACATGGCCCTGGGCTAAGATGCGTCACCTCCCCGTTCTAATGACTGAGAACAGACGCTGCCAGATTTCAGCACCTGGAACAGCGACGTTCAGTAAAAGCGGGAAAGCACAGAAGCGGAGCACGTGAGTTCACGTGGGAAAGCACACCTACCTCCTCAGCTGGTATCGGATTAAGTCTGATCAACGCAGAGGATAACGGCTTTAAAATGCGACGTCGCGGTGACTCACATCCTCAGCATTATGCTCGCTACTCTGCTATGCCAGCGTCTTGAGCCGAATCTACCTGTGCGTTTTTTCACCCTTCCTTGTATTTCTCACTTATTTGTCTTACCTGTCTGTGTTTTCTCCCCCATCTTCCGGGGAGAATCCCCTGAGGGATCAGCCACAGCCCACTACCTTAACAAAGCTTCTCTGCTCCTCCTTAATTTCCTTTTTCTTTGTGTACATACTGTAAATAAAACTTTTCTTTGCCAATTTCGTTGTGTTGGTGTTGGTCTGTGATCGATCCTGTTGACAGTGAACTAAATCTCCTCTAGGCTTTTGGTAGAGGACTCGAACTTGAAGGACAAGGACTGCCTTTAGGGGGTGAGTGGGGATTTTTAAAAAATATATACTATGTATAGTGCATAGCTAAAAATGAATAACTTTAATACCAGTTATTTCATACTAATATTAGGCTCAATGTAAACCCAGCCATTGTTTTAAAATGTCATGCCTGAACTGCTTATAGAATTAGCCAATAACTCCAGTATCTCCCAAAGGGGGTGTAGTCCAGCATTTCTAGTTTTTCACAGTAGCAATGGTGTTTTCGTGGTCTTTTAGTTCATTAAAACACATTTTAATTACATCTTAATAATGTTTTAATGATTTTTTTTTTAACATTCAGTATTAGAGGCCTGCAGAAAAGGGCTATACCTCTAACGAGGTACAAACATTTCTTAGCTGAACGAGTTCTGTAACGCTCACTCAAACTCTGTTTCTCAGGTTATCAGCGTAGTTTCCATTAATTGTATAAGTTGTGAGTTAATGTTTTCTCTGAATGTGTGCAACTGCTATCTTTCTTACCAGATCTGATGTGGTGGTCGATCTCATCCACTTTGATGATGGCATCTGCGATTCCAGCTTCATCATCTTTGTCCCTTATGACTCCTTTAATTCCTCTGTGCACCTGTGACAGGTAGGGAGAAGCAACATCAGCTGCTTTGTACATTTCCTCACTAATGCAGAAGTGTTTTGGAGATTTAACACATTAAACTAGCTGTACAATTACATGCAGATTGACCAGTGTTAGTGATTCATACCAGACACTAGTGTTTGAGCTTCATCAGACTGTGTGGTTCATTGCTGCTGTAAGGGAACATGAACTGGTGATTGATTTTTGAGGGATTCTTTAAAGTTTTTTGCCCAATTTAGTCATTTTGTAGTTCAACCAACTAGCTAGGAATCTGTCAATCACACAATAGCACCAGCACTTGGAGGGTGAAGGGGAGAACTTGCTTCCTATGTGTCCTGTGAAGCTGCACCCACATCTTTTCAACCTGCAATAACATGATGTACTTGGTTTAACTTGCTGATCGTCAGTTCAGTTATGGCAGCTCGTGTGACAGTTTGGTCATGTCCGTGTCACGTGTCCTTGCATTTTCATGTGTGTCACCTGTTCGTAGTCTGAAGTCCTGTCCTTGTTCACCTGTTGGTGATTGGCTCTGTGTATATGTAGTACCTCAGGTCAAGTGTTTGTTTGCCTTATTTTAGCTTTCCTACCTGTGCTAATAATTAAATTAATATTTAAAAGCAGTAAACGCTTCTTCTTGCGCATCTTTCCTACAACACACCCTGGGATTTGCTACAGCTAGCAGTTGATAGGGGAGATGTTGTGCTTTCTTAGGCTCATGAGGACCACTGGGGGGTTGAAAATTGTGACCTCCTAATGGTAGAGTGAGTGAGAACTTCGGTGTACCTGATTTTTGTTGGCACATTTGTCAAATTTTTTTTATATTATTTTAATTAATTTTATAATTTACAAACAACCAAGCAAACAAAAAAATGTTAGTTATCACATACAGAGCTTTACATGGACAGGTCCCAGAGTACACCACTGTACATATAACCAGTCGACCCCCTAGGTCAGGGCAACAGGGCGTTTTAGTTGTTCCTTGGATTTGCTTTCCAGTCCGTTGCACCAAGGCTTAGGAACGGTCCTCTACTGGCATTGTGCACCACTGAGTCAGTCAACTCTTATAAAAGGAAACTAAAGATGTTTTTATTTAAGCAGGCTTTTGAAAAAAGTTGAGAAATCTCTATCCTCTGTTTCATATTTTCTTTAAATTATTTTTTCGTATTATTGTAATTATTATTTTTAAACTATATTTTATATATTATATATTATTTTTTCTGATGATTTCATTTTAGTATATTGTATTTGGTTGTATCTGGTCAACCTTTTTATTCTACTGCTGTACAGCGCTTTGTGATGTTTGTCTGTGAAGGGCACTTTATAAATGAACTTTACTTACTTAATTACAAACATAAGTAAATATAAATAAATTAAATAAATAAATAAAAAAAAAAAAAACAAACACTATACCTGCAGTAAATATTTTGGACATTTGCACCTCCAGTGACAATAAAGAGCTTTACCTGCTCCATGTAGACCAGCAGAGATTCTTTGTTGTTTTCCCATTCGATAGGCAGTTCACTGGCATGAGGAAATTTATCACAGGACAACTCCACCGTCACCTCGAAGCAGTTAGTGTGCAGGTAGCTGAAGTCATTCATACCTGGGCAACAAGAACAGGGCTGCTACAGATTGTTATGTTTTGGTTGTGGTAAGGCTAACAAACTAATGCAAAATGATTGTGGTTTAATACGTTGTTAGTATACCGGTAAGCAAAAAAATTCAATACAGCACTTTTTCTACCCAATGTAAAGCAGTTTTCCACTGTGTGCTACTGGTGTAGAAATCTACTCTACTCACTTTTAGGTACAGTTAAACATTTACATTTACTCATTTGGCTGACGCTTTTCTCCAAAGCGACTTGCAGGTACAGGAATAATCAAACATAATTCAGACATGACAATACTGATGTGCGAGTTACAGGGAGAGTTACCCCGCTAGTTTGCTCCCATTGGGCCAGGCCCAAAATGTGGCGAGAGGCGGGGTGGCGAGCTGTCCAAACAGAAGACATGGGTTCTGGTTACTGGCTCCTTCTTTTTTTATTTGTTGTGCCGTTTGTGTCATATATGATAGTATGCAGTTGAATGCCTACTACGTGCTTTATGGTAATACTGGACTCCCACGAGAGACACTGTGTGAGATGTGGCTTGTTTCATGGGGAGCAATGCATTTTGGACTATGTAGTGTTTAGAGAACAGGTAGGTAATGCAGGTGGAAAAGGGGTGGAGAGAGTGTTGCTTGTTGGGAGTTGGAGTCCGTTTTGGAAAGAGAAAGAGAAAGGTTAATAAAGCCTCCGCAGCATCATTACCGGCATGGGTTAATCAGGCAGGAGTGAATAATGAGAACATCTCCGGGGGCAACAGCCATAGCAGCATTAGCAGCAGTAGCATTAGTGTTAGCAGCAGTAGCAGTAGCACTGAGGCTACATTGCTAACAAGGACTCAAGTTAATGAGCTATAGCTGGAGAACTGCATACACTGGACGAGGGCTTAACGAGGTAAATAACATGGAAGGAAATCTGTTCTGCAGCCTTTAATGGAGAGAAGCGAGTTTGGTGAGATAACGGGGTAAGCTGACAGGGTTTGACTGTACATAGTACTGTAAGAGGTGACACCTGGAGGGAGGGGGGGTGTCAATAAAGTAATACAGTCAAACCCTGTTGTCTTGCTCCCCGTTATCTTGATAAACACACCTCTTGCCATGAAAGGCTGTAGTACAGATTTCATTCCATGTTATTCAACCGACCTTGACTCTCAAACTCACCAAAATGTGCAAAGTGTCAGCTGTATGCATTTCTCCATCTATACCTCACCAAACTTGGGTCCGTTAGGCCATTAGGCTAGCCCACGGTCAGTCCTGCTAATTCTATAGGTCAGCTGCTGATAATGTTGGTGGATGGGTGACACTAATGTACGATGGACCAATCACTGATGCAGACTCTGTCTGGAACATCAATTAACACAAGAAACCCCACTGTTTGACTGATAGCAGGTTGGTTGGCCCTGTCCTCGCTCCGCCTCGAATCTACCAGCTTCGATTCTGAGTTTGCATACAAGTTTGTGAATTAGACCTAAAATGTCTGGTAAATGACTGCTGCATTCTCTGACTGGTGAGCAAAATGCTTATCTGTCGCGGTATTAACTGAACAAAGATGCAGCAGGATATTCCTGAAGCTTTTACTGCTCAATTTCATCAACCTGTCAGCCAAAAGCTAAAAAGGGCGAAACGTCTTAAGTGAGCAAAAACGCTTGCATTTGGGGAAGCATGCTGAGCTTGAAGCGGCACTGGAAAGGTGTTTTTCGTTTGCTAGATCGCAAAATGTGACCATTACTGATGCTGCTTTACGTGAAAAACCAAACATTTTGGAGCTGAACTAGGATTTGAAAGATTTTCACTCAGACAGTTGGCTGTGTTGTTTCAAGCCCAGGCACAGTGTAGCGAGTCAAGTCATTTGCGGTGAAAGTGCAGGGGTCTTAACTTTTTAACCCGTTCCAATAGCTCAGCAACCCCGTCTCTCACCAAATTTAGGGCCCGGACCAATAGGGGTGAGCTAAACTGTAATGAGTTTTGACTGTGGTACAATACCACATCTTTGTATTAAATGTTTCCTGGCTGATAGGTGATACCCACTGCCTGGCACTGTGTGCCAGTTGGCTCCGTTGATGATGTTATTGTGACGTTTAAAGTCCTTGTTGTGGCATGGCCGCCGATCAGGGTTGGACATGACATGGTTTGTGCTGGCGTACACAGTGGCCAGCCACCGAAAGAAGCTGTCATCCGGGGTGGGGGTGTTTTCATGTGGAGCCCAGTCTCGAGTCATGTCGAAGGGGTAAGTCACAACTAGCTCACCACCGTGGAAGTTAGCGCTGAGCACGAAGGGGATGGCCTGCATCCAGCTGATCACTGCCCGCGTTTCGGGGGCCACCTTCCATCAGTCACAAACACAGCATTGAAAACAACAGGAAACAAAAAAAAAATTCTAATTCCTTATGTGAAACATTATAAAATATAATATAATTATAAATGTTATGTATGACACAATTAAACTATAGGAAATAAACAATGTTTTGGATTTAAGAAACAATTGAAACAAATAAACATAAAAACAAAATTTGGGACATTGATTTGTAGGTCAGATTTTTATTCTCAAGTGAGTACACCCCTAAGTGAAAATGTCCAAATTGTGCCCAAAGTGTCAATATTTGTGTGGCCACCATTATTTTCCAGGAATGTCTTTACTTTCTCTTGGGCACTACACTTTCACTGGCAGCCACTGGAATCCATTTCCACTCTTCCATGACGACATCATGGGAGACCTTACATTTGAGGATGTCCTACAGATGCTCAATATGTTTTTGGTCTGGAAACATGCTTGACTTGTCCAACACCTTTACCCTCAGTTTCTTTAGCAAAGCAGTGGTGGTCTTGGAGACCTTTTTAAGGTTATCATGTTGGAATAAAAAACCTAATAATTTTTGCATTTCAGATTTGCTCATTTAAAACTGAAGAATTTACATGTGGATGGATGATTGACATTGTTGCATGACGAAGCAGTGTAGAGATGTTTTCCAGCATCAAAGAAAGAGTTTTTTTTTTTCTTCTCACCAGAATATGACAACCAGTTTGTGACTTTATACTTAGTAAAGCTAATCGTATGCAGCATTTAGACGGGATCCATACCATGACGGCTAGGCTAACTGCTAACCGATGTTAGTTCCAGCAACTTGTTTGTTTTCGGTTTCTAGTGGTGTGTTGTGGGGGGAGCAATGCTTTATGGACTGTGTAGTGTGTGAAGCGGAGAACAGATGGGTAGTGTGGAAGACTGGTTGAAAGAGCGTTGTTTTTTAGCGGAGAATTAGCGAGGTTAGCAGCGCATGTTGGAACAGCTTGCAAATGGGAACAGATATTGTGCTCTGTGCTGAGAGAAAACAGACTGATACAGAAATGTTCACATTCGAAGTTGGAGAGTTACCCTGAGTGATGCTGCCACTCAGCCACTCAGATGAGCTATTGGGCCTCTGAACACAGTTGCAGAGCGAGCATGGGAAAGGTAGCATAAGCAATGGTGCTTTATATGTTCCATGTTTTATAATAAGCCGTCACTGATCAGTCTTTGCTTTACATGTTCTGTTTTTTATAATGACCCCTTACTGATCTGTCTTTGCATTGCATTTCGAATATAAATGCATCTAATAATTTGGGGATGTTGTCTTTTTCTGCACTGATTTATACTTTTATATAACGGTCATTGGGGAAATATGGTATTTCTTCTGCATCATCTTTAGAAGAGGTTTCCTTCTTGGACGACAGGCATGTGGACCAATTTGATGTATGCAGTATATGGTCTGAGCACTGACCCTTACAACCTCTGCAGCAATGTTGGCAGCTCTCATACATATTTTCATAAGACAACCTCTGGATATGACGCTGAGCATGTGCACTCAACTTCTGTGGTCGACCATGGTGATGCCTGTTCTGAGTGGAACCTGTCCTGTTAAACAGCTGTATGGTCTTGCTCACTGGGTGTTGGCAATATGTATATACTTTATACTATATATATATATATATATATATATATATAGTATATACAAACACACAAACACACACGCACACACACGTACATATGTATGTTTATGTGTAAATAAATAAAGTTTATCAATTAAGTTCTATTTTATTCCCCCTGAACCTGGGAGTGGTCTCAATTTTATGGCTGAAAGTAAAGTTTGTCTAGTGAAGTGAAAAGTGATTATTTGTCATTGTGAACACACCACAGCAGACAGTGCACCACAACGAATCACACGTGGAGCAGCAGGCAGCAGTCAACAGTCACGCCCAGGGAGCAGTGAAGGGGACGGTACCTTGCTCAAGGGTTATCTCAGTGGTATGCGGGCTGGGACTTAAACCTGACCTTAGGGGCAAAGTCCTAACCACTAGGCCACCACTGCCCAACTGCTGCTGTCTAAAGTGTGTTATTGATCAGTTGATTGATTGCAGTTGCTACTTACAAAGGCCTCCTTAGAGGTGTACTTCTCAGGGATAGGGAAGTAGTGGTTGATGAGTTTGGACTTGTCTGTTTCCAGCTCGATAGCATCCCACATCACTGTGTTCAGATCTGCAAAGTTGTGGTTCATGTCGATGCCTTCATAACTAAAGCGGCCCAGGGCCCACCCGGACAGCTCTGAGCCCTGAGAGGAGAAAATAACATGTACACACAGCTTATCAACCAGACTCTTGAATCAGTGGCTTTACACTTCATGTACAGAAAATTAGAATATCATGAAAAAGTTCAATATTTCATGACCTTCCTTTCAGAAAGTGAAATTCATATATTATATAGGTTCATTACATATAAAGTGAAACATGCCCGCCTTTGTTTTTTGTAAGTTTGCTGATTATGGCTTTTAGATTAAACCCAACAGATAAAACCCAAAATTCACTGTCTTAGAAAATTAGAATATATAATCAGCTAGTTGACTCAAAAGATTACTGGAGCCTTTAAATGGTCTGAGTCTGGGTCAGGAGGCTTCACAATCATGGGGACGACTGCTGACTTGACAGATGTCCAAAAGACAGTCATTGGCACCCTCCACAAGGAGGGTAAGCCACAAAAGGTCATTGCTAAAGAAGCTGGTTGACTCTGTAACAGGGACAACCACAGCCTTGAGAGTATTGCCAAGCAAAAATTTGGGGGACCTTCACAAGGAGTGGACTGAGGCTGGAGTCAGAGCGTCATGAGCCACTACACACAGGCGAATACTAGACATGGACTACAAATGTCGCATTCCTTGTGTCAAACCACTCCTGAGACAACGTCAGAAGTGTCTTACCTGGGGCCATGTCATCTGCTGTTGTTATTCCACTGTGTTTTTGAAGTCCCTAGTGAACACAGCCACCTACCAGGCAATCTTAGAGCACTTCATGCTTCCTTCTGCTGACAAGCTTTATGGAGATTCTGATTTCATTTTCCAGCAGGACTTGGCACCTGCCCACACTGCCAAAGGTACCAAAAGCTGGTTCATTGACCAGTTACTGTGCTTTATAGTCAATCTATGGACTATTGGCAAAAGGAAGATGAGACACCAGACCCAACAATGCAGATGACCTGAAGGCTACTATCAAAGCAACCTGGGCTTCCATTACACCTTAACAGCGCCACAGGCTGATCGCCTCCATGACACATCACATTGATGCAGTAATTCATTCAAAAAAAGCTTAACCAAGTATTGAGTGCATAGGAACGAACATAGGGTTCAGAAGCCTGACATTTCTGTTTGAAATATGCTTTTGTAATTGATCTTATGTGATGTTCTAGCACTGTTGCCTCACAGCACGAAGGTCCCAATTTCGATCCCCAGTTTGGGCGCGGGTGCCGTTCTGTGTGGAGTTTGCAAGCTCCCTGTGTCTACGTGGGTTTACTCTGGGTGCTCTGATTTCCTCCCACTGTCCAAAAGCTTGCAGTTTTATTATCTGTACACCATAATAATCCAAATTCCAAAAAATAAAGGCTTGACATATTTCACTCTGTGTAATGAATCTAAATAATTTATGGATTTAACTTTCTGAAAGCAATATCAAGAAATATTGAACTTTTTCATGACATTCTAATATTTTTAGATGTACCTATATTGGGTTGCAAGTGAACAGTCCGTTCTTAAAGTTGATGTGCTGGAAGCAGGAGCATAAGGATCTGAACAACTCTGACAAGTGATTTTGCTTGAGCATCTCCAAAACAACAGGTCTTGTGGAGTGTTGTGCATGTCAGCTGTGCAGTACCTAGGAGTGAAGGCCTGTCTGGTCTGAGTTCTTGTTGTATGCATTTCAATGCTGGCTCTGACAGAAAGCAGTCTGACAAATTATTAGACACGTGGGCTTAACATTATGGCTGATCAATGTATTTTTCCCCAATATTTTAAACTTTGCAAATGAGTGCATTGTATTGTGGCTTTACAGAAGATACAATATTTAGTAGAGGTGGGTTTGTCAGCACAATATTTATTAATTTATTAATTTATTATTTTATTATTTTAAAATCTATTTCAAATAATTATGATATTTACTCTGATAACATTGCTTTTGCTGCAAGATCTTGTTCTTCCCAAAGATCATATTTGGCTAATATTTATAACGCACCATCTGCTTTGAAGTCGAACAATCACAATAATATTGTATTGGCGCCTTTAGTAGCTCCTCTCCTCAAACACTTTTCACAGCTGGTTCCTCCAGGACTGCAGTCGCCCTGCACTGCTTTAATAGATCTGTACTAGAAAACCAACCAGACATCATTTGTCCTGGGGTTTGCATACTTTTGCCTGTATATCAAATGTGCAGTTTATGAATATCCTTATCCATTCTAAGTATTCAAACACAGCTGTATGTGCAGTAATTATGAGTTAATGTAAAGTAGATTTAATGTAAACTTCCTACCTTCCTGTAAGCGAGTTCATGGCCGTCTGGGTTCATGGAGGGCAGCAGATGGATGCGGGTCTCCTTCACCAGCCGGATGATTCGTGGGTCGCCCCGTTTGTACTCCCGGCAGATGTACTGCATCAGGTTCAGTAGCAGCTCTCGCCCCAGCACCTCGTTCCCATGCATACCAGCCACATAGCGGAACTCGGGCTCGCCTGCAGGGGGAGCCAACGTACTGTACCATTAAACCCCAGAAACATCTTACAGCTAGAAAACTAAGGAACAGATGTATCATTCAGTTGCAATGGCACCTGTCAGGGAGGTGGGCTAGTTATTACATACCAATAGTGATACAAGGAAAGACAAGACTCAGTATTGGGGAGGTGGTCTTAATGTTAAGGCTGATTGCACTTGTGAAAAGCAGCATTACAAGATTTGAGTTCTTAGGGTGGGCGAAGTGGCAAAAATGTAATAATTATGATGTTCAAATGGACTAAGCATGTTATGATGATGATGAAGATAACAACAACAACAATAAAAATAATAATGTTATTATTACATTATAATGTAAGTTTCTCATTGACATTCTGATGACACCCATCATATACACAGAAAATCATACTGTGATGTCATTTATCCCAATAAAAATGTCTGGACGTAGTTGCAGTCCCTTGCTTCTTGCACTGCTGTCTCAGTACTCAGCAAGACCACCCACCCCCGCCCCTCGCTGAGTTTCCACATGAGCCTCTGTCTGTGCTGTTACGGTAACGCCGCAGATGTGAAACACGACCTTCATGCCTGCCTCTGCAGCTCTCTGCAACCTCTGTTTGGGTCTATTGCTAACATAGGGGTCTGAAATCTGGCACCCTCCCTAAAACAGCCGGACTGCAGGGACCAGCATTCCTACAAAAATGCCTAAAAAGAGACTATTTTAATAACCCTTTTATTTGGCTAGAGAAAACAAACATTAATCTAAGGAGAAAATCAGAATATTTAAACTTTATCAAAAGTATAATATATTTATTAGAAGTGTGTGTGTGTA
>JBBIGC010040014.1:0-11823 GCA_037576955.1 Lepidarchus adonis
ATGGACTGTGTTGATGGTGTAATGTGTGTGAATATAGGTGTGTGTGTGTGAATATGGACTGTGTTGATGGTGTAATGTGTGTGTGTGTGTGTGTGTGAATATGGACTATGTTGATGGTGTAATGTGTGTGTGTGTGTGTGTGAATATAGGTGTGTGTTTGTGAATATAGGTGTGTGTGTGTGTGTGTGTGTGTGTGTGTGTGTGAATATAGGTGTGTGTGTGTGTGTGTGTGTGAATATGGACTGTGTTGATGGTGTAATGTGTGTGTGTGTGTGACGTAGTTCTCGCTGTAAGAACTTCATATGAAGTGACTTGTCGACGCTGAGCAGGATTTACTGAAGGCCGGAAGCTGTGAGCAGTTTAAATAGGGTTCTCTGAATAACTATACATTACACTATACACACACACTTTTCTCTCTGCTCATAAATCACGTCTTTGTTTCGACCGCTCTGTTTGGTGCTAAATCATATCAGTACAGACGCAGTAGATGCCACTGGCCCTGTGCTGTAAATCTCAGGTGGAGGCTCCACAGCCTCAGCATTGTGTGGGGTTAGCACTGATGTAGTGATGGCTCCCTGTGGAGCTCTCCCTCTCTCATCACATGGTTTAAGTTATGACGGCGGCTCCGGCCTCAGCCGCTCTGCCAGCTCTACTCTGTTTCATCAAATGACTTCAGACAATATAAGGAAACCGGCCAATCAACTCCAACTGCAGTTCCCCAGCACCACCGGGCACCGTTCCATCGCTCTCTCTCTCTCTCTCTCTCTCTCTCTCTCTCTCTCTCTCTTTCTTTCTCTCTCTCTTTCTCTCTCGCTCTCTTTCACGCTCTCTCTCTCTCTCTCTCTCTCTCTCTCTCTCTCTCTTTCACCCTCTCTCACCACTTGTCTTTGGCACTCCCTGTCTGTCTCCCTTGCTATCTGCTATCTCTCTCCGTGTCTCTTTCTCTCCCCTTTGTCTTCCTCTCTCTCTCTCTCTCTCTCTCTCTCTCTCTCTCTCTCTCTCTCTCTCTCTGCCACCCGTGTCTCTCTCTTCATTTCTTGCCCTTTCTATCCGTCACTCTGTCTATTTGTTTCTTTGCCTGTTTTTTTTCTTGCTTGGCTGTCTGTCTCTCTGTCTGTGTGTCTGTGTGCCTGTCTGTCTATAATAATGCACTACCTAAATAACACCTCTCCTCCTCTCCTCTGTTGGGCTAAAGGGCGCTAACACATAATGCAGAAATCCAGCTCAGGTTGCTGCTGTAAACCATACAGTGGTCAGTGGAGCAGCTGAAATGGGCAGTGAGAGCAGGTTTAGTGTCGGGGCATGAGGAGACTCGTCTGTGTCCCGGTGTTGGGTGGCACTGTCGATCTTCTACCACGCTTCCATGCCGTGTTGGTGAGAAGGTCTCACTGAGTTCCTGTGTTTGGCAACATTGGCTAATCAGTGTTTACAGTCCTATCTAAAGAGGAAGGTTGTGTTTATCAGTGTAATCTGATTCTCACTCTCGCACTGCCAGCACGGAGCTCAGGAAGTAGAGTTGCCCGTGTTTTATGTGGATCCTCTTTTTTATTCGGATTGTATCGTGTGTTTTAAAAGCCTACAAGAGTTTCTACCATGCTGCCCGATCACCCTCCCTGTCCCGAAGTGCACACCTGCATGAGCACAGTGGCAGGAGTTTGCAGTGCCAGCACAATGGTCATACCATGAAACGACCTTGCAAACGTCTCTGTTTCTGTAGGAACTTCTGGCTGTGTTCAAATAACCTGAATAACCGCACCAGCACCACGGCCTGCAGCACCAGTAACTAATTTGCCTTTTAATATAATCGATTTTCACGTCATGTTGGGCGTATGACTTTGCTGACTGCTCGCACTGACTTTATGAGGAATATAATGTTGAATCCAAGGTGCTGAGATCTCATCTGATATGGAGATCAGTGGAAAGGGTTCCTCGTGGTGCCTTTCCGGACCGGTTTGTGATTTTTAGACCAGGTGCTGTGCTTTTCCACTGCAAAAAAGTTGATGCCGGTTCTGCAATTTCCTTGTTCTGGGTCCGGGAACCTGTCATAAGCGTCCTAGTTGGGATCTTGCCCTCGGATAGTTGCACATTCAAGTCCCAGCACAGATACCACTTTGGTGACCTTGAGGAAGGTCCCGTCCCACTACACTGCTCTGCTACTGAAAGCCGCCCACCTCTCCCCATGTCATATTTTGTTGTGATTATCATGATTAAAATTTTGGTTTTAAAATGTGGTCATTTGGTTTAAATTGATCTTTTATTTTTAAAATTTTAAAAAATTTATAAAATATTTGCCATTTTATGCCAAAAAGTTTTTTTTTATTAATGCTTAAGTGCTTAAACATATGTAACATATTCTATTTCTATTGGTATTAAACTCTCCTGATTAATAGTCAGTCATATTGGAAAATATAGGATCCAGTTAGTTCATTTAAAACTACAGACCTTGCATGTAAACAATACACTTTTCCAAGTTGCGATTTTAATATAAATATGATTTTCCTGTTTTAATATTAGTTTTTTTTCGAGCATTTCTTGGTACAGGACATTTTCTGCACTTGATTGTTAAGGACACACGTAGCATTTTCACTCTGAGTTGCTTTTTGGCCACTTTGTCAGAGACTGGACAATGGCGCCATGGGCCATGCCTGCCCCCCATCCTCCGAGACGAGGGTGGATTTGCTATCAGGCCGGATTAGTGCGGCTGTGTTGGCGGCCGGAATTCTCGTTGGGGTTATTTAGCATGGCCGTAGCCTCTGTTTGCACTGGGATCATGCTAAGCCATACTGAGCCAATGCATAGAGCAGTGAGAAATGCCATTAGGAGAGGGTCAGAGGTCACAGCGAAGGTACTTTTGGGGTCTGGATTGCGTTAGCCAGCTGGGTAACGGGGTGCGGGGGCACTTTTAATGGCACTGGGCTACTGTAGTCTTCTGTAGGATCCTGATTTATTGTGTTTGACATAATGAAATCATCCAGAGATGTTTTTGATCAGCAGCAGGAACAGTAGCATTTGGAAAACATTCTAAGTTGAGGTTTGTGCTCATGTGGAGTTTATCAAGCAGAGTTTTCATATCCCTGGCTGATAGGTTTATGGCAGTGGACTTCAGTAGCTGGAGGTGCGATGGAGGGCCAGTCGCATGTGGAAATGTTTTTCCTTTGAATTTCCTTTTTGAATGAGTTTAATTGGAGTTTTTATATTAAAGCAAGGGAAACAGTTCACTTCCTTCACATTTTGAGGCAAAACTAGGACTGCGCCATGTGGACAACATATTAGTATTGCAATTATACAGGAATATATATTCAGTATATTAATGGGTCCATATCACTTTTCTCTTAAGGCTTAAAGTATGTAAACAGCCTGTTTTCAAATGACCACTTTTGTGAAGTCACAAAACCACCATGTTTCCATTAGGGTTGGGCAATATGACGATATTTATCATTATCCTGATAAACTGTGGCCACAATATGATTTTCTGATCATACCGTGATATCGTCAGCATTTAAACACTGTTAATTTTCATGTTTCATTTTAAAGAGAGCATCATTAGTCTCGCTTCTGTGAATTTTCTGTAATATGGTATAAGAAACCCAGAATAAACATCATCTGCACTTGTTATAATTTGATTTTTTTTTTTTTTAATTTAGCAGTGCTTGCTTTTTTCCCCTTTTGTTCCATCTTTATAGAAAAAATGCATATTGTTACATATCGGAGAAATTTCACAAAGTATTGCGATATGATATTTCCGCCATATCGCACACCTCTAATATTCACATATGTCCTTATGTAGTCTCCAATAGTTTAACCTTGAGTTGTGGAAACTTCTCCTAAATCAACAGGCGAATACCACTTCTGCCCTAACTTGCTTAGATTTAGGAGCGGTTTATTTAGTGCTTTCATTTCCTTTCACTTTATGCCATTATAGCACCACTGTCAATGTATTTGGTCAATATTGTCATACCCCAATACATTTGTTCAGAAATAATGAGTGAATTATAAAAAGAAAGGCTTTCTTTAATCAATTAAGTGATGCTTTATCGCCCCCTATGCTTCCTGTGAAGTATTGCAATCTGTCAGAATGGCTGCATTAATTGTCTGAACATTATAGGGTAGTGGTGGCCAACTCCGGACCTGGAGGGAAGGTCCAGCACAGTTTAGTAGTTCTCCTGCTTATACACACCCTGTTATTTCCCAGGCGTAGTGAGTGTTTGAGGAACATCGCTGGACCCCGGTCCTCCAGGACCAGCTAGCATAGAGTATTTCCTCAAATAATTAATTTTATCAGCTTTTTTGTAGTAGCCGTGGTTGTGATGCATTTCTAATTTATGTTTATAAATTAGAAATGATAAGTCCAACTTGGGGACCCAGCAAGAAAACCTCCCTGTTGTTCCCATGACCTCGATGGGATTAGCCCAAGTGGGTGCCATTTTGTATTTAACCAAATCGCTATGCTTAGATAAGCTGTAGGTTAAAGGCATTCTCCAGCAACTGCCCATTGGCTTCTTTAATGAACATGAACACGATGTATTGTGTCCATTTTGAAGTCAAATGATTGACCAATGACCAGAGGTGGCAAACTCATGACTGACCACACAATTCCGAGTCAGAAGATTCCGGCTTAAAGTGATTGTTGCCATTGTATCTTGTTTAGCTAATGTATTTTGGAGTGTACGCACTTCCTTTTACTAGGAGGAACAGTGGCTTTGGCTTCAGGGCTGTAACTAGATCTTCCTTCCCTTCTGTTTACAATGGAAGCGATGTTCAAACAAATGACCCACGAAGAGTCGCTGTCTATTTTAACTAAGACGGATACTGTCCTTCGCTGGGGAAAGGGGGAGGCAGCTCTGTGCTTCTGTTGTCATTAGTTCTTCTTCTATTGAGCAGGGCTGAAATGTAGCCTGTTGTTGAACAGCAAAGAGCAATTGGTCACACCAGAGAGTGTTTGCACATCCTGACAGGTCTAGACAAAGTGGTCTTTCTCTCCTCCTCTTTTTCCTCTTCCTTTCCTCTCTGGTTTAGTTTGATGGGTTCAGACCAAAGCTGTCACAACTTTGGCTTCCTTCAGGAAGGAGCCTGTTGATTTTCGGGCCAACATGACTTTAAAAAAAATCTTAAATCAATGGCGATTATTAATTAGATTGCAATCTCTAACATATAGTAAAAATATTAAATATTTTGGATTTTGTGCTCCTACACAAATTATTTAAAATAATTGAATTCAGCATTGAGAGTCAAAAACACAAGTGAACATTTGTAAAAGCAACAGTGAAGCAGTAAAAAGGATCGAGAGTTTGATCTGTGTAAAGATGTGCATCACTGAGATGTTGTTAGCTGGTTAGAAGAACAGGTTTGGTTCTAGATCTTCTCTCCAGGTCTCCAGTCATTGCATGGATGTGAAACTACAAGTTACACTGTTCTTCCATGAGGAGAAGTGTGGAAATTGTGAAGCAAACAATCTGACACACAAAGTCAGTTTTACTGTGTTACTGTTATTTACAGTTATATTAATGTTTTGTTGGAGGAAAACGGCCTTTAAATATAATTTTCTTAAATATCTCAGACTTTTGCCTAGTACTATGTTGTATGGTTATTATTCAGTCAATTCTTTGTTTTTTAAAAATAAATAAATACTCATTGCAGGATTTTTGAAGAAGTTTTTTGAATATTATGAATCGACCACGGCAGAATTGATTGGTCTTTTATGTTCCATTTAATGTGTGTTGTGAATGGAAATAAAGGTACAAAATTATGGAATTTAAGTTGAAGCATTTTCCAGGATATTCAAAGGCTTAAAGCAATCGTTTCGATTATATCTCATTGATCTAATGGCATTTTTGAGTGTTTGCAACGCCCCCTATGGTAGAAATTTCCCAAAATTTGGCATATGTTCAAAGAAAATGGTATCGTTGCAGCATGTTTGACCCTTTAAGTAAGAAATGCTATGTTTTGATGAGCTGGCACTACTGTTTTAATGAGCCTGCCATAAAAATTTCATAGTTTTTGGAGAGTTGTGAAGCCATTGGCCAAACATGCTTTTGCCAACCCACATCATGAAGGGACACGCCCTCCCACAGATACAAATGGATTATTCATTATCACACGATCACAAGTTTGCTGGTTTGGTGAAGTGAGAGTATTTGATGATGTTGACCATGGTGGGTGGGATAAGGCATTCTGAATGCGACCATTGCTGTTGTGGGTGGTGTAATCTCCTGAATGTCTTTTTCACCATCTCATCTTACAGGATGTTATTACGCACAACAGGGCATTCCTTCAAAAGTTTCTTTACCGCCTCGTCTGTTTTGCTTTCTTGCTTTCTTATCGTTTAGTCAGACTTTCCACCTCTTGGGGACAAAAAAAGTCAAAGCTGTGTTCAAACCTGGCAGTCTCCCATGACAAATCTTCCCATAATGCACATGGTACATCACTGTAATCCTACACTGAGTGAAAAGTAAACCCCATTACCTGAGACTGTAGTGATGTTGAGCCCTGTTCTCAGAAGTGCTGAACCTTCACTTACTGTTCAGTTGCCATATAGTGTGGTTCTTGATCTATGAGCGCTCCCCTAGATATGATTTTATTATATCACGATACTGATGATATCGCTGAGGACATATTCACCACCTTATGTGTCTACACTTTTTAATCATTCCTGAGAATCCTGTGAGAATTGGTGTTTGCATCTTCACTGAAATTTTAATTTTAATTCCTGTTCTGCTATATTTTCATATTTGACGCTCAGGATGAAGGGCGATATAGCGGAAATATTGTATCACGATACTTTTGAGAAATTTTTGCAATTTGTCAGGATCTGTATTTTTCCATTATCTGTTATCTGTACATTTTTATATCTCTGTATGAATATAAATGATTTTCAGTGTTTCTCACACCTCAGTACAGTAAGTTCACTTGAGTGAGACTAATGATGCTCTGAAATAAAGTTTGACAGAGCTGTCAATCATATTGTGCTGACAATTTATCATGATAATGATACATATTGCCCAGCTCTAGAACTAAATTTGACGGGTTTGGGTCAAGGGATGTGTTTAAACGACTCTCTGGGCTGTGTGATCAAACATAAATTAATGGTTTATTTTTATATTGCTATTCATAATTTTACTATAAAAATCCCACAAGATATTGTCATAAAATTTTAAGTCTATATCGCCCATCCCTAGTCTGATGCACTTTTATTTTCTTTGTAAATCAGGGGTCCTGAAGGGCCGGTACCCAGCACACATTGGTAGCCTTCACCCTCAAACCCACCCACTACACCTGGCAGGAGAACTACCAATCTGTGCTGGACACCTGCCGTCCAGGACCGGTGCTGGAGACCCCTTATTTAAATCAACTGAGAACAAGAGAAGGTGGAAGAAGAAGAAATGGATTCCTTGAGTAGTGACAAAGACTTTCCTTTTATGGCAAATTGCTTAAAGAAACCAAAGGAGCATCAGTCCTAGAACATATTATACAGCCTTCCAACAAAAAGTCTCTCCAAATGTGTGTCAGAGCTGGCCTTTAACCATGACAACATGCCAAAACTTGCCTCAGCTTGGTGAGAATTGACTCCAATGGTGCATTAATTAGCACTTTAGTCACTTGGTTGTTTGGAAGCCAAACTGCTGTTTCTCTGGTAGCTTTCAGAGACTTGTAATGTTCTTTCCAGCTATGGTTTCTCCACTTTTTTGTTTTTTTTCTCAACTGGTCTGGCTAAAGATGGCAGACAGGCTTGCAGCATGCCAGTGACACAAATGGAGAAGGAATGTGGGCAACGTGCCTGTGAAAGAACAGATGCTTTCATAAGAAAACAAGCCGCTTAGGAGAAATGCTAATTAGGATGTTCAACTGGAGGTTTGTTGGCTGGAGGAATGCTGTAGTTTCAGTGGTCTTTGATTGTGACCTGGGGACCTATACTTAATGTGCAAGAATACATGGTTACATATATGTATATATACACAAAGCAATCCATTTTTTTTTTAAAAATGGGCTACTGTTTGCTTATTCAAAAAACCATAATCTGAAAATGTATGTGAGGAAAATTATGTTTGCAGTCCCAATATATCACACTGTTTAGCCAAACTTGGCTTGATTTGGAAAATACGGGCCTTATTTATACCATTTATTTAAACAGTAGTTTCTGAGTGGTGTTTAATTTACGACAAATAGGAAAAGAATGAACCTACATATCTTAAAAATATATAGCAAGGATTTGAGGATTAGACTGTTAGACATTTTTCCAAATAGGGTTGCAAGGAAAGTGGACACATTACACCAGTTCTCAGGTCTCATCACTGTTCCTAGTCAATTAATGGACTTTATTTTTTAGGCCCAATGTATTTTTGACTTCCTTCTCCACAACAAACCCTCTAGACCTCTTAAGTCATTGTTGACCAGTGTTCTTACTGTCCCTCCTTCACTTATTATGCTACACATACCTGGTTTTTACTTTTCTAATGGTTTTATTGCTTACTTTTATTCCTTATGCTCTTATCTCTAAAGCACATGGAATGATGTCTGTGTAGAGCTGTAATAGGCAATATGGTATTATTTATCATTATAATGGCAGTTCACGAGTATATCGTGAAATCATCGGTACTTACACACAGCCGAACTCAATCTTGCTTAAGTGAACTGACTCTACTGTGGTGTGAGAAACATAAAATAAAAATCAATTGTATACCTTTATACTTTTTTTTTAACATGGCACTGGTGGATGTTTTTTGTTTGTTTCATCTTAACAAATGATGTAAAAACGCATATATGACGTAATTACTACATAAATGATTGTAAGGCAGGGTAACATTTAAAAAATGTAATGTAATGCAATGTTTGCCTTTGTGATGATCTTGCAGAAAGTTGCTATACACAGTGTTTGTTGTGGGCAAAATTTTAAAAAGACAAAACACTAGAAGATCTGGTAGATGGGTTTTTAAAAGTTTGTTTTATAACACTGTTTAAGAATAATGCATTTTATATTCTGTTTTATAATAATTCACTATAATATTCTGTTGGCAAAAGGCTTAAAAATCATATTTAAAATACATTTTCTGGAAGCAACAAAAAGTCTTCTTAGGAGCTCCCCTCATTACCCACCCACAAACCTGCTCCCTTGCCTGGTCCATTAGCTTTGCGTTGTCATGGACAACTGCCTTGGGAAAGGTGACTGGAATGTGGGTTTGAACAGCACCCCCTCCCCAGCAAGAATCGAGTGGAAAGTGCAGTTCAGGTCTGTGGTAGCTAGGAAGTGATTGCAAACCACTTGTGAATGTTTTTTTTAGATGTAAAATGTGAAGGTAAAAATTTTTCAATAATTTAAAATATAACCAATACTAAAACCCAAAGCGAACACACACACACACACACAATAATGCTTGCACAGTGGCCATAGAAGACATAAATATATATATATATATATATTATATATAAATATATATATTTTTGTTATTATTTATATAAAGTAAAACCATTAAAGCTGTTATACTGAGAGGAAGAGTAGGTTTATGTCCTGTTGAGACAAATCTATCGCCCTGATGAGCGTATCCTGCAGTAACATTATGTAAATATAGGGGTGTGTGTGAATTTGACTGTGATCTCTCTCTTTTGCCGCTTTCAAGGACAACAGTTGACCGAGTGTACTATTGACTGTAGAGCTGAAGGTAATTTGGGCCCCGTGTGGAGCCTCGTGTAGTCAAGGTCGGCCAGCTTGGCTCTGCTTGGCTGTAAAAGAATTTCCAACCTGAGGAACTTTCAGAGGAACGGTCAGATCGATTCCAGCAGATTAAGGGCCTAGATTTTAATTGCCACATGTTTGTGCTCACTAAAGGAACTGAACATCTGTACTGTAAAGAACCTCTAGAACTCTCCTGGCTCGCTTTGTAATTGCTCACTTTTTTCCAAACTTTTTTAGTTGCATTTGTAGAATTAATCATCGGCAGGTTTGTGTGTGGGGCAGTGGTCCTCACTGTTAGATGTTTTCCAGATGTTTTTGCTGGTTTGGTGTTTAATGGGTTCAGGAATAAACTAATGGTGGTTATGGTTTTGGTGCATCTTGTGAAAGTCAATCAGCCATCAGCAGAGTTACCATGACTGTAAGAAGTAGTCAAGTTGATTTGTGTTATACAGTGGCAAGAAAAAGTATATGAACCTTTTGGAATTTCATGGTTTTCTGCATTAATTTGTGATAAACTGTGACCTGATCATCATCTAAGTCAAGTGTACTGATGGATATAATGTGCCTAAAATAATAACACAACAATTCTGAGAACAACCATTTAAGAACTCCTATTGCTAGTGGAAAAAGTAAGTGAACCCTTGAGTTAATGACCTGGGAAAAGACCGGGAACTTCTTATGAAAATGAGTTTGGAGGTGTGGACCAGAGCTACTTTCGGGTTTTCTCCACACAAGAAGACTACGCTTATGTGAGCCATGCCTGGGTGAAGATGTCGCTGGCATATGTTATTAATTTCACATACTTTTTCCACTAGCGATATGTGTTTTTCTCAATAAAGACATGAAAGATCAGAAATTTGTGTTATTATTTTATGCACATTTATATTTGTCAATAACCTTGACTTGGATGAAGATTAGATCACATTTTATGACAAATTATTGCAGAAAAACATTAAATTCCAAAAGTTTCACATTGGGATATTATGCAGGAAGTAAACCGTTAGTTCTAGAAGTTGATGTGCTGGAAGCAGGGCCGTGTTGTGATGGCTAGAACATCTCCAGGACATCAGGTCTTGTGAAGTGTTCCTACCAAAACTACCAAGGAAAGACTGGTGTATCAGTGACGGGATTGTGGGCACCCAAGGCTCAATGATGTGCATGGGGAATGTTAGTCTGGTCTAAACTCAAAGGGGACTTCCTGTTGTACATGTTAATGCTGGCTCTGATAGAAAGAGGTCAGAACATACAGGGGACCACCATAGTGTTTGACAGGTGGACATGTTGTGGCTGATTGGTGCATTGTTACTTATATTATTATTCTTTTATGCATTTACTGCATTTAAAATATTGGAAGAAAAGTGAGAAATGTTGGGGCACATGCCGAAATATGCACTTCTAATTTCCCTGAATCCTCTCAGAGGATGTGTTGGCTTTAATTCAACGACATAATCAAGGTGCTAAAACTTTTGCTTTAGACTAGTTTCTACCAAAATAGCTTTTATCAAATTGAACACACGAGATAAGTCGCTCAAAGTGCTTTGTGTTTGCTCGACTGTGGAAATGGCTTGATTTATCAGGGCAACCCAAAGCGCATCTGTGATTGGTTGGGAGGCTCTTGGCACAGTGAGATATGATGTGATTGGTTAAAGACTCGTATGTAGTTGGCACACTTCTGCAGCATCAGGACTGCTTAGCTGTGATGACGGTGAGAAGTGAAGTGTGTGGTACAGCTCCTCTGTAGAGAACATGTGCAGTCTTGTGCTTATCCAGTGCCTTACTGTGTGTGTGTGTGTGTGTGTGTGTGTGTGTGTGTGTGTGTCCGTCCACACTTTATAATTGCTGAAACCTCTGTCCATCTTGTTAATTATCAATTAGGGCCAGTTGCCCTGTGCAGTCTTGTAACTGGTCGTCTCCCTCGCCATGGTAACCAATGCCGTGACGATGTGATGTGAGTGGCAGTGATGTGTCCGTTTGTTGCTGAGCGATGATGATGATGATGGAGAGCCGGACAAGGCCATATGACAGGATCCAGGGGTGTACACGCGCACACCCACACACTTCAGTGTTTTTCTTTCTTTCTTTCTCTCTCTCTCTCTCTCTCTCTCTCTCTCTCTCTCTCTCTCTCTCTCTCTCTCTCTCTGTGTCTCTCTCTCTCT
>JBBIGC010040033.1:0-11822 GCA_037576955.1 Lepidarchus adonis
CATGTTTCCTAAGTATGGATCCAAGGGGCAGCAAATACAGGGAAAAAAGAAGAGGGCCAAGAACTGAACCCTGGGGGTTGCATCCTTTTCTGATGGCAAAGGCAGGTTTGCCAACAAAAATTACTGAGATTTGCCACCTCAAGTCTCATGTGTTTTCTAAAATAACTGCTGCCATGGCAAAGCTTAAATCCCAAAGCCACATGAAAGCTCTAGTTTCAGCTGTAAAAGGGGTGAGCATGGCTTCACAGTCCAGGATCAGAGAAGCACAGGCAGATTTCCACTATAAAGTGTGCTAATGCTAATAGTGTTTTATAAAGTGCTAAAGAAATAAAGTTGGATTGGATTGGAAACAAATGGTATAAATGCAAATGTTAGAGCTGGAGTTCAGTATCCAAGCATAACGTATAGTGATGACAATGTCAGTCAGTATCACTACTTGTTTACACAGTTAACCAGAGATATTGGTGGAAGCTCCAATGTGGTTACTGTGTATTTTCATATTCACACATTTTTCTCTAGAAAAGTACTTTAGAAATGTCTTTTGGCCTGTTACCGAATTCTCGTTTGAGAGTGGTAGACTGTGGAGGAGAGAAATCTGTTTCCTGTCGTAGCTGCTTACATCGTGTGTGGTGTCATTATATGTGGAGAGCTTTTGCTGTTGATTAATGAGGGCTGAATTTGACTTGTGACCCCCACCCCACCCTCTCTCTCTCTCTCTCTCTCTCTCTCTCTCTCTCTCTCTCTCTCTCTCTCTCTCTCTGTCTGACTAGGCAAGCATTGTGGCAGGCAGACAGAACTGTAGTCAGAACGGGACAGCCTCTCAGCAGGCCGTATCCTCCCAAACCACAGTAAGCATTAAAACTCCTGACGTCTCACTCATAAAGTTCCCGCTGTAAATTTCATTCCAGTTTTCTGATCTTTAACCACAAATTTCATCCCCAAATGAACAGCGTATGATTGCAGTATCAGCAGCAGTAAGAATGGCTCTTTAGATCTCATGGAAATAGTGCCAGGTGCTTGGCATTTTAGGTAAAAGATCAAATTAACATATTCATAAGTCATGACAAAATGTCCTCTACTTACAATTCAAATTGTAGCATTTGTGACAGAATTGTTTAGCTTGCTTCAATGAGCAACACGTAAGAATTCAGTGACACCATGTAACAACCCCCTCCCAAATTTTCAAATATGTTTTTATTTTATTGGATGTAATTTGTAAAAAAAAGTCAAATTTACCTCTTGTCCAAAAAACAAATCAGGACTAGCCTTAATAAAGGTCAGTGAGGCTAATTAGCAAAAAAAGGCTTCAGTTTGCTAGAGAGCATAAAGATTGGACACTGGAGCAATGGAAGAAGGTCATGTGGTCTGATGAGTCAAGATTTACCCGATTTCAGAATGATGGGCGCATCAAGGTATAAAGAGAGGTGCATGAACTGATGCACCCATCATGCATAGTGCCTACTGTACTGTGGGTGCAGTGCTATGATCTGGGGTTGCTGCAGTTGGTCAGGTCAAGTTTCAGCAACGTTATGTGCCCAAAAAATGAGGTCAGCTGACTACCTGCATATTCTGAATGACCGGGTTATTCCATCAGTGATTTTTTGCCATGAATTCTGGCATTGTCATCTTGGAAAATGCTCAAATTCTAAAAGAGTATTTCAGAGAGCATGAGACATAATTTTCACACCTAGATAGGCCACCACAAAGTTCAGACCTTATTGAGACCCCATTGAGAGTCTTTGGAATGTGCTGGGAAGAACTGCACAGTGGTCTGACTCTTCCATCTTCTCTACAGGATCTTGATGAAAAAATAATGCAACACTGGACAGAAATAAATGTTGTGACATTGCTTTTCAGAACAATGCCACAGAGAATGTGAGCCATAATTGAAACTTAAGGTTGTCCAATGGAATATTAGTATGTGTGACTTTTTTTTGGATGACCAGTGTATTTTATTAGTGTGACAGTAACAACTAGAGTTAAATTGGTGTTTACAATGCACATGCATTTTAATAATAATAATAATAATAAGTTATATTTATATAGCGCCTTTCTTAAACCCAAGGTCGCTTTACAATGAAAACACACATTTTAAGGGACATAAGTCTGGCAAAAGTCCTTTATTCCTGGTTAATTCTGGCACTAACCGGCTCTATAGTTTCATATTTTAAGTTTCCACTATTGTTTTCTCTCAGATTAAGCTGGCCAGCTCTCCTGTAGCAGCAGCCCAGCTGATCAGCAGAGGTCAGGGGGTGACTTCCTGTCCGGTCAGCATTACTCAGCAGGCCGTGCTCCTGGGGAACTCTTCTACCCCCACCCTCACCGCCAGCCAAGCACAGATGTACCTGCGTGCACAGATGGTAGGGTGAAACCCACGCATATTCACCAGAACACACCTAAGCAAACACTGCTACACCATCCGAACATTCATGACCTTCTGAAACAAACAAATGGGTTATAGTTTGGTTCCTTTCTGAGAAAAGTAGCTGCATGTGGATAATAGCTCCAACATACCAGGGTTCACCACTGCTATGCATGGTTAGAAATGAATAGAAATGGATATCTGCTGTTATTTTAATGGTCAGCCCACAGTGAATGTAGCTGTTTTTTCCTTCCACGTATTAGATGGGACCATTTGTTTGGCACATAGTGTAGAAATAGAAATACCCTGTGGTGTGTCCACACTTTATAGTGGAAATCTGCCTGTGCTTCTCTGATCCTGGACTGTGAAGCCACTTTTACAGCTGAAACTAGAGCTTTCTTGTGGCCTTGGCGTTTAAGCTTTGCCATGGCAGCAGTTATTTTAGAAAACACATGAGACTTGAGGTGGCAAATCTCAATCATTTTTGTTGGCAAACCTGCCTTTGCCATCAGAAAACGATGTAATGGGGTCTCCAGGGGTCAGAGGAAACTGTTGGATGATGCCAGGATGTGAAATAAAACCCCATCCATTTCCATGAGAGACACTGCTAGGCTTAAAATAACATCTTCAAAATGGTCTTAAGTGCTACTAACAATACTCTAGAGCAGGGGTGCCCAGCTCCGATTCTGGAGGTCCAGTGTCCAGCACAGTTTGGTGATCTCTCTGATCAAGCACATCTGGATCAACTCACTTGTTAATTGCCAGGTTTAGTGAGTGTGTTTGAGGAGGGGAATTACCCTCCAGGACCAGCTTTGGACACCCCTGCTCTTTGTAAAATGATTTCTGAGTAGAAACAGTGCGTTTCTTATTTCTTAGAGTATAGTGGCCAATAACAAGAGCCCTGTGATGTACTCTGATATAGATAATCAGTCGTTTTCGCTATGATTTTCAGGCACAGCAAAATAATCTTGTGCAAGTAGCTAGGAGCCTAGGCCGTGCTGTTCCTTTGTCCCCCCAGCTTATACTCACTCCAACCGCCACAGTCGCTACTGTCCAGCCGGAGATGCCATTCAACCAGCAGGCAACCAACACACAGGTACTGCACTCATACCAGTGTATCTGAATGTTAGCATTTCATGCATATTCCTCCACAGATTCCCCAAAACAACATTATAGAAGATTTCAAAATGTCAAAATATTTAATATTGAAAGGTTATAATATGAATAAATATATAAATGTTATATAAATATGTGATAAGAATAAAGACACAATGTAGTAAAAATGCTAATATGGCTCTGTTTCATATAATAATAATAATAATAATAATAATAATAATAATAATGCATTTGATTTCTAAAGCATTTTACATATACAATCTCTAATCTGCTGCACACAGATAAAACAAGTATTAAGAGCAATGATAAAAAGCAATGATAAAACACACAAGATTTGTACAATTTATGGTTAAACTTTATATGCTGAACAAGAAAGTTAAAATTATATTAGAATGGTATTTTTAAGATATATTTGTCAAATCCATAGTCTTCATGAACACAAATAATCATATTGTAACATCCTCAAGTTTTCTTGTGTTAAACGTCACAGATGCGGAACCTGGTGCTTGGCCAGCAGGGGGCACTGGTCTCCGCCCCTGTGCAGACTCAGCTGCAGGATTTTGGTGTGAAGCCAGGCACTGGAGGGGCCACTCAGCTGACACTGCCCAGCCAGCCGGGGCCACAGCTAAAGAACTCCAGCCTTGGCCCCCAAGGAGCACAGGGCCCCACAGTAGCAGAAGCTAAGGCCAGCCCGGCAGATGCTCCATCAGAACCAGAAAAGGCGAATGACTGCAGTAGTGGTGTGGGGACATGTGCGGTCAGTGTGAACCACAATGTGTCCAGAGTGACCAGCCTTCCCCTCATCAACACTGGTAAGAGATCAGGTTTTGTTTAGAACAGAACAAATATGACAGGAGTCACAATATACACATACAGTATACACAGTATAGGTGTGTGTGTGTGTGTGTGTGTGTTTGTGTGAGAGCGCAAGCGAGAGAGAATGTGTGTGCGTGTGTGTGTGCAAGAGAGAGAGAGAATGTGTGTGTGTGTGTGTGTGTGTGTGTGTGTGCAAGAGAGAGAGAGAACGTGTGTGTGTGTGTGTGTGTGTGTGCGCGTGTGCGCGCGCGTGAGTGTGTGTGTATGAGAGAGAGCAAGAGAGAATGTGTGCGCGTGTGTGAGGGAGAGAGTGAGAATGTGAGTGTGTGAGAGAGAGGGAGAGAAAGGGAGAGAGAGAGAAAGAGAAAGAAAGCTAAGATTGAGAACAACAGCTGGTCTCCAGCGCCAGACTGATGGCTGGGTTGGCATGATGGGCAGCAGTAGTGTTTGGCACACCTGCTCAAAGAGAGAGAGAAACCGTGGAAAAGGGAGAGAGCAACGATGGACAGAGAAAGAAAGGAAAATGGAGAAGGAATGGAAGAGAAAAAGGGGGCATACTGTACAGAAGACCGAGGAGGGCAGGAGGAGAGTAGAATGAGGGAGAAGAAAGAGAGAAAGAAAGTAACAGTGTGAGAGTAAACGAGAGAGAAAATGAAAAAAAGAGTAACAAAATGAAAGAGAAAGAGAGAGGGTGAAACAGAGAAGGGAAAGATGGAAAGAGTGAGAGAGAAAAAAAGAGAGGCAGAGAGTGAAAGAGAAAGAGGGAGTGAAAGAAAAGGAGAGAGAAAGAGGGGGATAAAGTATGTAAAGACTCTTAGGATATCGTTTACAGCAGAGACAGATGTACGGCCGTATGTGCAGCTCCTCCTCCACATGCTGTTTGGAAAGGAGAGGCCTCGGATGAGGTGGAGCTGGAGCTTGTGTTGAACATGGTGGTGTTTGACCTTGACTTTGCATTACAGTTATGTTTTTATATAACCCCTCCCACACAATGTTTCAATAATATAAAAGGCAAAGTATAAGTGTGTGTGCCGTTCATTGTGTTCCCAGCATGCTGTGCTCCGTTTAAAGGGAGGAGAGCAGTCTTTACCACCTACATCCTTTCATCTTTTTAGTGGATGCCTCAACCTTGTCCTCTTTTTCTTAGGGTTATGGCTGTAGGAAGGAGTAACGATTCAGGCAAACGGTTGCATCATATGTTCTTTTCATATCATCTGAATGCACCAATGATTGTTAACGCTTTGAGAAAACTGTTCTACTGTAGCACGAACATACAATTTCTTCTCTGTGGCTAACCTTGAATAGTTACAAATGACTGTATGAACAGAATGCACCAGAAGTATTTTTCTTATACAGTGATGGAAAAAAAAGTGTTTCTTGTTTTTTTCCATGTTTATCACACTTAAATGTTTCAAAACATTTTAATATAAGTCAAAGACAACATAAGTAAATACAAAATGCATTTTTAAGTGAAGGATTTTATTATTAGGGGAGAAAAAAAATCTAATTTACATGGCCCTGTGTGATTGCCCCCTACACCTAATAACTGGTTGGGCCCTTAGCAGCAACAACTGCAATCCAGCATTTGCTATAACTTGCAATGAGTCTTTTCAGAATCAGAATCAGAAAAACTTTATTGTCCCTAAGGAATTTGCTTATGTAGCGACTGCAACATAGAGACAGTGACAAAAAATAAACATACATCTTATAATAAAAATACAAAGGTAATAAATATAAAAGTACTAAAGATACAAGGAAAAAATGACAAAAGTCATAAAAAGTACAATGGTAACAAAAAAACTACAAATGTAAACTGCGATTTTAAATGAAAAGCAGTAAAATAAGATAAGATAAAAAAGCAGTAAATTGCAGTGATTGCATTAATACTGTAAATTATAGTAAAAAAAGCAGTAAATTGCAGTGATTGCATTAATACTGTAAATTATAGTAAAAAAGCAGTAAATTGCAGTGATTGCTTTTACAGCTGTGGAGGAGTTTTGGCCAAAACTCATCTTTGCAGAATTGTTGTAGTTCAGCCAAAGACGGTTTTTGAGCACAAACCACTTTTTAAGGTCATGCCACCGCATCTCATTAGGATTCAGGTCACTCCAAAGTCTTCGATTTTGTTCTTCAGCCAATCAGAGATTAATTCTCCTTCAGGAGTTTTTGGTAGACAGCGGGATTCATGGTTCCATTTATCACCAAGTCTTCCAGGTCCTGAAACAGCAAAACAGCCCCAGACCATCACACTACCACCACCATGTTTTACTGTTGGTATGATGTTCTTTTTCTGAAATGTGGTGTTACTTCTAAACCCAATATAATGGGACACACAACTTCCAAAAAGTTCAACTTTTGTCTCTTCAGTCCACAGAGTATTTTCACAAAAGTCTTGGGGATCATCAAGATGTTTTCAGGCAAAATTGAGATGAGCCTTAATGTTCTTTTTGCTCAGCAGTGGTTTTCATCTTGGCACTCTGCCATGCAGGCCATTTTTGCCCATTCTCTATCTTATGGTGGAGTCATGAAAACTGAAAACTGACCTTAACTGAGGCAAGTGAGACCTGAAGTTCTTTGAATGCTGTTGTGGGGTCTTTTGTGACGTCTTGGATGAGTTGTTACTGGGCTCTTATTTATAATTTTGGTCATTCTGCCACTCCTGGGAAGGTTCACGAATGTTTCATGTTTTCTCCATTTGTGGATAATGGCTCTCACTGTGGTTCAATGGCGTCCCAAAGCTTCAGAAATGGCTTTATAACCTTTTCCAGACTGATCGATCTCAATTACTTTCTCACTCATTTGTTCCTGAATTTCTTTGGATCTTGGCATGATGTCTAGCTTTTGAGGATCTTGAAAAAAAGAAAACAGGAAGGGGGCAAACACTTTTTCACACCACTGTGTGTATGTATATATATGTTGTGAAAAAAGTACTAAAAACTAGTAGCTACAACTTTACATGAGAAGTTTAAAACATCCACTACTATTAATGGTCTTTCTGAACCGTTTATACTGGTCCAGGGAAAAACTGTGTATAAAAATGTAAAACTGAGAAAAATATTGGAGCTACTTTTTTTGCTATTTTTTTTTTATATAGACTTTGGAATCACCGGTTGCTTTTAACATTATATAGACTTTGGAATCACCGGTTGCTTTTAACATTGTGTCAACATTTAATGATGAATGGACCAATAGAAATGGTCCAAAATGACTAACTAGTTTAAGCAATATAAATAGCTGCTTCATATAGAATATTGCACAAGCATTGCAGTCATTTGTGAATCTCACATCAGATTATTACCAATAGTTTTAGTATAAAATTATTATTAGTACTTGTTAGTACTATAATTTTACAATATTGTTCTTTGAGTTTTGTGAAAATTGAATCATTTCATCATACATCAAGAGTTGTTCAGTCATCGTTAATGCAGCACAGCGGTTCCCAACCCTTGTCTGGAAAGCTGCACCCATTTCAGCCTAGAAAAGCTCGGCTAATTAGTGGATTAGTTGGATCAAGTGTGTTGGAGCACTAAAATGTTCAGTGTGTGGACCTCCAAGACCAGAGTTGGGAACCACCAACATAGTTTATACAGTCCTCACCGCTATAGTCCAAATAACGTGGCCACATTCATTAGAATCTAGAGGCCAAAAGAAATAGGCAGCTTCATATGTCTGAATATCTCACATCCTTACATCCTTCCTCCTTCTGCCTGACCCATTAAATTCATAGCACGTCACCCACCCCAGTCATTAACTCAAATGAACTGCACTGAAGCCATGCCAGACCTTCATTATACTGCCCCAAACAAATCCAAATGGGAACCACAAGCAGTGCTAATGTGTTGTTTGAGGGTAAGTTTCAAAATGAGTTGCAAATGCCAGATCACTCTGACATATTTCCTCTTGTAGAAGTTTTCAGGAAATCAATAAGCTGAGGTATTATATACGAAACCTGGGGAGCCACTGAAGCCATGACAGACTCGATACCTTAGAGCCACAACACCAATCTTTATATAGAGCTTCACTCCCTGTGCCTGATTTAACCACTAGGAACTGAAAGCTAGTGTTACAATAACAGTGGTTTCGCTTGTAATGAACTCTTACTGCTGCCTTCTAGTCGGCTCTTTCCTGGAGCACCCTAGATCTTAAAGGAATCTGTTATTATAGTAACTTGGCTTATGTGCTAAATGTACTATATTTAGAGAGAACGGCCCTTCAGAAAGACCAACCCTGTGAATCTACAGGGGAAAAAGGCCTTTCATACGACCGATATTTTCTTCATGAGGAACTCATTAGAACTTGAAAAGCACATCGCCAGAAGCATGGACCTCAGTATAGCATTTGGACCATGATTGGAGAGAAGCCTAAGCAGAACCAGACGTTTTCTGGGCTGACTCCATTTCACCTAGATGTAAGGGCAACTCCAGTGAACAAGTAAAGGGGGTTGGGTGAAGAACTAACAGTTTCCTGTGTTATGATGGGTAACGGGTGAGATATGGGTACAAGATGCCACCTTTTGTACACAACAACATTGTTTTTAGGCTTCAGTGGTCTTGATATGTAACTGCATTATTTTGCATTTAATAAAATTGTCTTTTTTTTGTATAAAATATATTTTAGATACATCTAAAGATTCCCTCTATAGTGTCCAACTTATAGTATTTACACTGTATGTGTTATGACTGAAAAAAACAAAAAAACAACCAAAAACAATTATTAATACGGCAAGTGAATCTAATAAAGAATGCGAAACTAAACTGAACAAATAAAAGAGCAAGTTACAGCAGGTCTGTAAAACATTTTATATTGGGTTTCCGTAGTATAAATAGCTAAACTCCGCCTCTGGAAATGTATGGACATTGTATATTTGCTTGAAACTTTGTTCACTGACAATCATACATAGAAGTAAATGGATTAACTGACCAGCTTGACTGTAAATAAAAACTCTTTTTAAATTAAATGCCTTCAACACAGCAAAAGTTCAGTGCATAAAACAAAAAAATTGAAGTATTTAGAATATTCAAATTTAAAATGTACACTATAAGCAGGTGAAATTTAAACGTGATGGTATCATGTTTGCAGTTAAAGAAGCATTCAAATGAAGAATAAATGTTCGTGAACACTGGTTTTAGTTTACGCCTCCTTGTGTCAAACTTCAGCTCTTTTTGAACAGATTGTCATCTGTCTCATGAACATGTCATGCTGTGAAAAGATTCAGGGAATCTAGAGAAAATGTTTATGCATGACCTTAGAGCCCTCAGAAGGCCCTGCACAAAAAAATTGTCATGCTACTATTTACTTTCATTGTCCTTTTTTGATAATAGAGTACTCGCATATGCAGTTGGGCAAAAAAGTATTAGGCAGCCACCGATTCTGCAAGTTGTGCCACTTAAGATGAGAGAGGCAGATCTTCTCAAGAGCTGTGATATTTTGTGGCTGTCACTGGGCAACAAAGACTTTCAACTCCCTCCACAGATTCTCTATTGGATTGAGGTGCAGAGACTGGCTAAGCCACTCCAGAACCTTGAAATGCTTTTTTTATTGCCCAGGTGGTGTGTTTGGGATCATTGTCATGCTGGAAGATCCAGCCATGTTTCATCTTTAATGCTCTCACTAATGGAAGGAGGTTTTTGCTCAAATTTTCACGATACATGGCCCCATTCATCCTTTCCTTAAAATGGATCAGTCATCCTGTCCCCTTTGCAGAAAAGCAGCCCCAAAGCATAATGTTTCCACCCCCATGCTTCACAGTGGGTATGGTGTTCTTGGGATGCAACTCAACATTCTTCTCCCTCCAAACACAGTGGTGTTTATACCAAAGAGTTTCATTTTGGTCACATCTGACCTAATGACATCCTGATGGTCTCTGGCAAACTTTAGACATGTGTTGTCTTAAACAGGGGGACATTTTGAGCACTGCATGATTTTAATCCATGACAACGTAGTGTGTTATTAATAGTAAACTTTGTTACTGTGGTCCTGGCTGTCTTTAGGTCATTGACCAGTTCCCCCTGTGTAGTTCTGGGCTGTTTCCCCAAGATCATTTATATCCCACAAGGTGAGATCTTGCATGGAGCCCCAGGTCGAGGGAGATTGCCAGTGATCTTGTATTTTTTCCATTTTCTAATAATTGCTCCAACCGTTGATCACTTCTCACCAAGCTGCTGCCTATTGTAGATTGGCTCACCCCAGTCTTGTGCGGGTAGGCAATTTTGTCCCTGGTGTCGTTAGACAGCTCTCTGGTCTTGGCCATGGTGGAGGTTGGAGTCTGACTGTTTAAAGGTGTGGACATGTGTCTTTTATACAGATAACAACAGGTGCAATTAACAAGCAATGACTGGAGGATTTAAGAGATTCTTAAAGAGGAAGTAACAGGTCTGTGAGGGCCAGAATTCTTGCTTGTTTGTAGGTGCTAAATACATATTTTCTGCACCAATATACAAATAAATTCAAAAATCATACAATATGATTTTCTGGATTTTTTTACATTCTGTCTCTCACAATTGAAGTGAACCTATGATGAACATCATCTTTTTTACTGGGAAAACTTGCAGAATCTGTGGCTGCCAAATACTTTTTTGCCCCACTGTAAGAGCCTGCTAAAATGATGCATTTTTACATTGCAGAAGATTTTTTAAGATTTTAAGACACTTCAGTGAAAGCCAAAGGTGTACATTAAATCTTTCATTGAGAAGAAGGAAAAGTGAAAACCGCACTTAAATAGGGTTTTGGCACAGATTTATCACTTGAGGTTATTCGGAAATGGGAAGGTTAACATTCCATTCATGTACCACAACAAAGGCTGGTGGAGCATGACTGAAGAGCAGAAATGGTTATGTGCTTCTCTTGAATTTAGTCATCAAAACTGATACCCAGAGATATGGGCAATATTCTTCTTAAAGTTGACAGTGTTCAGGCAGGAGACTGAACCTGTGCCAAGTGAACCCATTAACCTATAGCCAGCACTGCTGAGGAGTAGAACAATGAAACCACCTCCCCAGGGGATCCCGCAGGCACCAAATGCTCTGCTGCGGTTTTAATGTATTTACATTAAGGATTTTCACTTGCCTGGTCAGATGCTGACATGTTAGAAAAACAACAAAAGGTCTTATTTTCTTTTTTTCTTCGTCAAAATGAGTCTAGTAAAGCAGAGTGTCGAGGATAGACCATTGCGTGGCTTTAGAAATCAGACTTTTTGTTCTTTTAAAAACCTCAGACAGGAGGGGCTGCAACCGGTTAGCTAGATCTTGGTGTTGCAGCAATATGTTTCTACGAACTCCAACACCACAACAAAACATCACCTTCTAGAAGGCCCAGAGTGCATCTACCATGCTTTCAGTTGGTAACCTCAGAGGCAGCCTGAGGTTTGTCTGTCACACTTGCCAGATGTTTATGAAGTTAACTGAGTCTGGCTGTATGACAGATTGTGGTGCTGAACTGGAATGCAGGTAAAGATGCCTAAAGACAAAAAGGAAAATGGAAGAAAACCATGGAGGCTTCAACCACCCGAAAGACTACGTACCACTCCTGC
>JBBIGC010040060.1:0-11821 GCA_037576955.1 Lepidarchus adonis
CCACCCTCTGATGCAGTATTAGTACAGTACTGTAGAGCAGGAAGTAGTGCTGTATATGGAGATCACAATGTGGAGGTTTTACAAGTTTTGTACAAATATATGTGCAGTATAATGTGTAAGTTGTACATGAAGATACGGTTATGCAATATAGAGAAAATCTGCACGTGCTGAGAGGATGTGTTACATTGTATGTTTCATTGCATGTTTCATGGGTTGCACTGTGTATTGTTCAATCCGCTATGTTGTTAGCATGATGCTAACACAACTTTCTAAGTGGCTAAGGGGAACAGAAATAAAGCTCTGAAGCTGAAGTAGCTGTTGGTCGCAAAGCAAATATGGGAAAATTTACAATAGCATTGCTGTTACTGACGTAAATTAATAACACATTCCTGTGTTTGTGTTATATCACTACGTAATTGTTGTGTGATGTATCGATTATCGCATAATCGTGGTATTGCGATATTATCATTATAGTGGGCCACATATCGTATCATATCTTGAGAAACCCTGCGATTCCAGCCCCTTGTCTACAAACTTGACAGAATGGGGTAAAAGTAAAGTTACAAAACTCATGGCACCTCTAGGAATTCTTTGCATTAACTCACTTGTTTCCTGTGCTCCAGGAAAGCTGTAAGTTATGACGATCCTTTATTCCTGAACATTACAAAATATCCATCAAATTTAAATGATTTATTTATTTGTTTACAAATTTATTGGCAACATTTATTTTATTTATTTATGTTTACCATTAACCTTTGTGAGTGGTAGAGTACTCAGAAACCAGTTAAAATTAGTATTAAGTGTGAGGCTGGGACAGAACTAAGTGTGTAACTGCCGCACCAGCATGGCGGGGACGGGTGGTGTCCCATTAGTATGAACATGGGCACATGTACAACAGTTCCACCTCCACAGCTCAAATGAGTGTAATGATGAAGAAGCTGGAGTAAAACTGTTAGACCTTCTGGAAAAGCGTCAGTTACATTCCGTTACTGTCAGTCATGCGGGTCCACTCCAGCATGCAGCCGCTCTTACCGAAAATCTTTGTCAGTGGATGTCATTTTTTCCAACAGGTTGGAAATGTGATAGGTAACATTCGACATTTTGTCTTTTTGAGACTAACAGTAAGAAATAAAAAACTTTCTCTCGATTATTTAACTTTTCCGGGTGAGTTTACAGGACCGTTCAGTGAGAAACCCGAGCCGCGAACGCAGATAAAAATAGAGGGAGGAATCCACCCTACTTAGGGCCCTAGAAAGAGAGCCATGCGATATGTAGAGTCCCAGTCGGAAGTGGGCTGCGTTCCAATCTGAGAACGTACGTTTTCTTTAAATGTATTTAAATTATTGAAACATATAACAAAACACTACAGGTATTACAATACTTTTTTCTGAATTTCTCATTTCACTGTATTGTAGTATATGGTTAATCTTTGTATTTTACTGTTGTACAGCACTTTGTCATTCTTTTCTATGAAAGGCGCTTTATAAATTTGACTTATTTACAACATACATGTTAGTGAAATGGTGCACAGACTTTTTTATTTTTAACGGTGTGAAAAATTAAAGTGAAAGTAAATGTACTAAATCGCAAAAAAAAAAAAATTAAAAAAATAAAAATGTCTCCCTCTGGTGGACTGACAGCGGAATGGGCCCAATGTAAAATACAGCAGACGTATACAAAAAGGGTTACGACACACGTTGAGGAACGGAACCCCGTCGTAAGTCCCCATACAAGACCCCATACATCGAACCACCTTATATGAACACCAATAAAAGAAAATAACAGTTTTACAGATCAAACAAGATAAGGGAACTGCACTTTACTAACTAATGTTTATCCATGTAATAGTGTGTAAGAATCTCTAAAGGTTCACTGACATAGATGAGAACTTTTTACATTTGGTAAAATTGAACTAGACACTGTTTTCCATTTGTTTTGTAATTGCCCATCTACATCGGTGTTTTGGAGTGACCCAGAAAATTTGATTTCAAGTCAAACCAGTCAAACAAAGGATATTATCACAAAATATGAAAATAATAATCAAGTAGTGTGTTATATTTTAAATCTTGTACTTCTGATGTCGACCAGAGGAGGATGGGTTCCCCTTCTGAGCCTTGGTTACTCTCAAGGTTTCTTCCTATAATTAAGGAGTTTTTCTTGCAACTGTGGCTTTGGCTCATTGGGGCTCAGACCCGGATTCTATAATCTCTGTAAAGCTGCTTTGTGACAATGTCAGTTGTAAAAAGCGCTGTATAAATAAATTTGACTTGACTTGACTGATGGGCAGGTTTCATATACAGAAGGCAAAGTTCTCTGCCAAATATGAATCTACAGTATTTTTGAATGACCCAAACATATAGCTTAATTCTTTAAGACTCATTACATATACAAAGAGCTTATTCACCATACGTTTTTATGAAGAGCTGTTTGATACTTCCCCTCATACAAGTGCACTAGCATGAACTGTGGAAAACACCTGGTCAGAATTGTCCTTAAATTAGCAACGTGAATTAGCTGTCCAACAAGCTAACCAGTGCATCAATATGGTACACAAGTAGAGTCATCACAGACTCCTCACACCCTGGACAGAACCTTCTCCCCCATCTCTCATTCAACAGGCCATACAGGACTCTGTACACCACGATGGCCAGAAACAAGCGCAGTTTTTCTTCTGCAGGTCATCACCCTCATAAACCAATGATAAAGTTCCCATTCCAAATGACCTGTGTGGCAGAGTGCCGAGACGAAAACCACTGCAGAGCAAAAAGCACATTAAGGCTCATCTCAATTTTGCCAGAAAACATCTTGAAGATTTTGGGAAAATACTCTGTGGACTGATGAGACAAAAGTTTTTGGACGATGTGTGTCCCATTACATCTGGAGAAGAAGTAACATAACATTTCAGAAAAAGAACATCATACCGACAGTAAAACATGGTGGTGGTAGTGTGAGGGTCTTGGGCTGTTTTGCTGCTTTAGGACCTGGAAGACTTGCTGTGATATGAAACCATTAATTCTGCTGTGTACCAAAAACATGTGTTCATGACCTCAAAATGAAATGAACTTGGGTTCTCCAGCAGGACAATGATCCAAAACACATCAGCAAATCCACCTCTGATTGGTCGAAGAAAAACACTCACTTTGCAATCAGTTTGTCACACAGGGCCATGTAGGTTTGGATTTTTTTCTCCCTTAATAATAAAATCCTTCACTTAAAAAACACATTTTTTACACCTTCCTATGTAATTGGCACATACTGTATATTGTGTATCAAATTTTATCTGTTGTATATTATATAGTCTATTGTACATTCCATATACCACATGTTGTGTATTGTATTTTTTTTTTTTTTATCCTTTATTGTCCCACAATGGGGAAATATACTCTTTGCATTTTACCCATCTGAGGCAGTGAACACACATACCCAGATCAGTTTACTCTACTGTGCATTTTATATTGTGTATCACATATTGTCTATTGCATATTGTGTGGTTTGTTGTATATTGCATATGGTGTCCTGATATTGTATATTCTGTATTGTATACTGTTTATTGTATGTAAATTGTATAGTCTATTGTATCTTTCATGATCTATTATATGTTACAGACGCTTTAGTCCACTGTATATTGTGAGTACTGTATAATACTGCGCATGTGCATTGTCTACACACTGCTACCAGAGACACCATCAACTGAACTCTTATACGGCAAGTTTGGCTGCCACCTTGTGTCACTTGTGTGTATTACAAGTCTAGTCTGCGGTTTATTGGGTCTAAAATAAATGTTTTATTTCTGACTCGCTTAAGCTATTGAAGACAGAACTGAAGATTGACTGGGCATCAGCAGTTACTCTGTGTTTAGTTGGTATGGCCTCGGGAAGTTTACAATAAAAAAGTCAGCTAAGCATACATTTGTACTGAAAGATAACGGTATAAACAATAATATATCTCTCACAATTACCCATAGTACCCTGGAGGGGCAAGTAAGAGGTAATAACGTGCTTCATATAGAGTTCACTTAGTATAACTGTAAATATTGGTCATTTGAAAAGGACTTTCGTGTCTTTAAATGATACAGTAACGATTACATTTCATATTCCACAGGGAGTGATTTCCAAGCCAGTGTGCCGGATCTCGGGGCATGCGGAACTATTTTTCGTGTCCTTTGCTCCACCCGGAACCTTTTCTTGGCGGTCAGGTTGCCACGTAGAGAAGGTATCCTAGAGTTTCTCGACTCGTACTTATTTAACAGGGTTACTTCACCTCGTTTGGTGTATTGGGCTTAATATTCAGACATGGTAAGTATCACACTAGTAGCGAATGCGTCGATATCTTGCTGTAGTTCACACCTATTTATATTTCAACAAGAATTAACTGCTTTCGTTTGGCTGACAGCTTGCTGCCTAGCTAGCTAGCTAACTAGCACACATCCTTTCTTCCCGGCTTCATTAAGTCTTCATTAAGCTGTTTGTTCGCATGAATCAATATGTTGACGAAATACGCATTTTTCTTGCAGTTGGCCAGCTGATTATTTGCTGAGCTAATGGTGACAGTAAATGGAAGCAATTATGTTGTCAACTCTGGATGTGTCGCTCCAACGTTTAAATTAAAAGATTCCTTTAAAATGTTATTGAGTTATTTTTTTATATCATGCTGTTATCTAGAATGTATTTACATGTACCTAAACTGAATTAAACTGGTCAGTTGTTCAACTTGTTAACGTTAGCTGTCTCATCTACCATGTTTTAAGATTCTGCAGTCAATTTTTCTTGAAGGAACTGCTCAATTTTATAATCTCGATTATATCTGCTTCTGTAACATTCACTCTAGCTATTTCTAAATATATCACGATATAAGATGACATTCATTTCACTTGCTTGGTGCTGAGACTGTTAGTTAGCTTACAAACCTGTACAATGCTCCTTATACATTGTAATGAAGGTGAACCACAGAAAACATTTAATAATGGAAATCTAATTTAAAGTCTTTCTAGCAGGTAACATTAACATCAACATTACAGATAGCAGGATGTGGAAACATTGAGGAAAATTCATAAAGTAGAACTTATGAACTAAATACAAACCACGTACCATCAGGGACACCACCATTTTCATTAATGAATTATCATAATCTGTATCTATTGATTCCATATGAACAGTAAATCAATATCGTGCTTTAGTCAGCCAACAGTAATTAAAGTCCACTTATCTGTAGCTGCTCTGATAATAAAAATACAACTATGCAGTACATTTTTATATAAAGTCTAAATGGGGCCCACTTTTCACGGTAGTCCCCATTTAACATACACTCTTTTATTCATTCCTTCATGTCTTTCTTATTTTTCAGGTGTCCATCATTAACACAGTGGATACCTCACATGAGGATATGATTGTAAGTATTTTTGGTGGAAGCCATTGAAGCTGAACTCAGCCATTATATCTTTGTTTTGCTTGATTTTTCATTTGATCCATCTAAACTTGCTGCTGAATTTTTACATTTATTTGAATCTTTAAGCATGATGCCCAGATGGACTACTATGGCACAAGACTGGCAACCTGCTCCTCTGATCGCTCTGTGAAGATCTTTGATGTAAAGAATGGAGGACAGATTCTTGTGGCTGACTTGAGGGGGTAGGCAGTCATATTTTGTACTTTTGTGTAATAAATATATAGATTAAATGTTTTAGAAGTTTTGTTCATGTATCAGTTTTACAACTTTGTATTTTATTTCATTTTGAGGTAAAAATTAGTCATTAGATCATGCGCCTCACTGAAATGTTTCTACTTGATGAGGTCGTCTTTTAGTAAGAAGGTCTCAATGAAAATTTCACAATGGTGATCTACATTATCCCTAGTACACATAACTGTGCAGTGGTAACTTGCCAACACAACAGAAACAACTTAAATTTTAATGTTAGTTAATGTAAACAATTAATCAATTTTGGAGTACTGTATATCTTCCAAAAGTAGCATTTATTCAAAATAATAATTATTAAATTTTTCAGACAGCCCATGTAATACATTCTCTTAGCATATTTTAACAGCATATCGCAACAGAAATGAGTATTTATGTGCGTAACACTCATATAACTTATTAATTTATAATTTATTTTAAACCATTTCATACTTTTTAGGAAATAAATTCTGTTAAAACACAGGGGTACAAAGTGAAAGCTTGGAGAAAAGCTTGTGAAAGGGGGTCATAAGATCTATCTATCTATCTCTTCAAACCTGGTGTTTATTAAAAATGGGTGTCAAAAAGAGACAGGCTGTTATTAGATGTTGTACAGTATTTGTGTTGATTGGTTGAAAATAGAGGACAGTGTAAAAGGCATCTAGTGTTTTCAAATTGTCCATAAATAAAAATGTTCAAAATTGAGAATATACATTTTGTTCACACTTTATATTGTAATTCACCAAAGCGTGCAGAAATCTTAAGTGTATGTGTGGTTTCCCCACAGGCTTATTGATCAGTCTTTTGTTGTTTTGCTGTTTTGTGTTTTGCAGACATGAAGGTCCCGTGTGGCAAGTGGCCTGGGCACATCCCACCTATGGCAATATTCTGGCCTCCTGTTCTTATGACAGAAAAGTCATTATCTGGAAAGAAGAGAATGGGACATGGGATAAGATGTACAAGTACACGGGCCACAACTCCTCTGGTAAATTTGATCTCATTGGTTGTGCCTTTTTTAAATTCTTTATTTAGAAAGATTAATACCTTAATACCTCTGTTGACAAATCTGTATTTTTGGTTTCTTACAGTGAACTCTATTTGCTGGGGGCCCTATGAATTTGGCTTAATCATGGCCTGCGGAAGCTCTGATGGGGCTATTTCAATTCTAACCTACACTGGTGATGGACAGTGGGACATTAAGAAAATTAACAATGCACACACTGTGGGTATTCATTGTTAATGCATTTACCTTTCCTATTGAAATAGTGAGTGTACTAAGCTTAGACATATTGGTCAAGGCAGACATAATGCAGACCACTGGTTGGTTAAACTTAAAGTATTGTAATTACATCTTGCTTTTATTGATGTGTAACACCCTGTACTCCTTTTTTAGTACTTTTTAAAAATTCCGCAATTTAGCTAATTATTGCTGATGCTGTAGAATCTTCTAACTACATCTAATGAACTGTACTTATTTGAAGCACTTAAAGACAAAGAGGAATGTCCTGGACTCTTTTAGCTCTATTATATAGTAATAGTTCATGTTGTTCATGCTGTAGCACTTACCACCTAATAGACTTGGTTATAAGCACTTAATAATTAACATAAAATGTGTTATTCTCTTTAGTCTCTCAGATAATGTTGTAGTATTTACCATTTGCACTGTTGTAGCATTTGCACTGTATTCTATGACTAAGAGGAGTGTGGTTGTAGCTCTCAGTGCTGTCATGTCAGAATAAATGCTTGTCTGTTCCTGTGCCCGGAAGTCGCTTTGGACAAAAGTATCAGCCAAATAAATAAATAAATGTAAATATAAATAGTCATCTGAATTTTAATTTAAAACTGTCTGTGACCCTTCACACAAAACTAAATGCAATATTGTTAACACTAGCATTGTATGCATCAGAATTTCATATAATACCCAGAAAGACCTTTTTAAAGATGCCATTATGTAATAAAAAATAGTTTGTGTATCACTAAAAGATGTGGAGTTCTATTACAAATATTTTATTGCTTTTTTGTGAGTGACGTCTTCCTCCCTTTATTCCCAACAAGATTGGCTGTAATGCAGTGAGTTGGGCACCAGCCGTTATTCCAGGCAGCCTTATAGATCAACCAACGGGGCAGAAACCCAACTACATCAAGAGATTTGTGTCTGGAGGCTGTGACAACCTAGTCAAGCTATGGAAGTAAGTGTAACCTCTTTTTCATTTAATGTCTTCATGTGTGCAGTAGCAAATTCTGTTGAGTAAATAAAATGAAAATCCATGTACTCATGAAACAAATGAAAATGAAATTTGGGTTAAAAAATGTAATGTCAAAACATTAAGCAAAAAAGTACATTCAAAAGTCTTGCAAATGATCAAAAATACAGTAAATAAGTAACCATTAAGAACATAATTTTGCCACAATCCCACTGAGGTTACAGATATATTAAAATCACAATTTTAAGTTTTATTGGGGCACAATATTCCCTTTATAGCCAAAGAGTGAAAATGGATAGGAAACATGACAGTGTCTGAAAATTATGAATCTTATAACTCTGTCAAATTGTGCCCTGTGTGAAATTTTACATCTTATGTGTTTTGCTTTTTTTAGTCACCAATACAAATCTAGCACACTGCATCTTGGATAACAGCATGGCAATTAAAAACAAGGGCATTTAGAAAGAATGAAGAGAAAGAGCTCACTTATTTGTTTCCATGTACACTGTGACTAACTGTCCATCTTGCCATTTAAGAAGCTACAGTGGGGAAAAAATGTTTTTTATTAATGAATTGTTTTGTGCTTATTAATGGTGTGAAATATGATTCATAATTAATGTAACAACATGCCTACAAAGGAAGGTACGAGTTTTTTATTTGGGGTACATGCATCATAATTGGCACTGCAACTCTCCTCCATGGAATACAGTAGTTAAAAAAAGGGCATGAGAGCATACTCTTCTTAATGAGGGTTCTGTGGATGATGAGCATGAAACTGATAACCGATATTAACTAAGCTAGTAATAAATATTGCCCAGAAAAATCAGTTTTGTCATTTGTAATCACTTTTATCTATTTGATCCTAATGCAGAAGCTGAACCAGCTTTTTCCCGTTTAAAATCAATTTGCATTAAAGCTCTGCTGTCTCCAACCCGTATAACAAAGCCGGTCTCAATACCGTCCTGTAAACCTTCCCTTTCACTTTTATTAGTACCAGTCTGTCACAGATCACTCCTGCTACTCTTTTCCACAATCCCTGTTACTGAATCAGTCTACAGTCTAGTCTTGCTATTCAGATATTTGTGAAGAAAACTTATGTTCGAGTAAGTGGTGTTGAACTATGCCTTAATAGCAAGAGTGTTTTGTTTGCACTGGGATCCTGTGACATTTGAGAACTTCTGGATCTGGGTTCATGTACAGTCTGAGCGTTTCTGTTTAATAAATGTTATAGTTCTGTGAATTGCAGTGTGTTTATAATACATCATGACCTACAAGTTGTCATTTCAGTTGGCATACGAAGAATACCACTGAAATTACAAGTATTGATTTAAACTGAATTGCTTACATTGTATGTTGGTCTTTTCTTCACAGAGAGGAGGATGGCCAGTGGAAAGAGGATCAGAAACTTGAAGCTCACAGTGATTGGGTTAGAGATGTAGGCTGGGCTCCATCCATTGGTCTGACCACCAGCACAATTGCCAGCTGTTCTCAGGTAATGTTTTACAATACTGTAAATACTGCTGCTGAAACCGAAACCAAAATTGAGTACCAAGTGTCCCGTTGGCACATTTCCACTAAAAGTCTGGAGTCACTTATGATATTAACAGAAATTTTATATTTAATTACATTAAAGGTTGAAATATTATAAACTGGTCACCAGCCATTTTTCTTGACTAATAGCAATACAGTCAAACCCCGTTAGCTCACCCCCCATTATCTCGCCAACCTCGCCTCTCACCATTAAAAGCTACAGAACAGATTTCCTTCAACGTTATTTACCTGTGCCACAATGTGCAACGTGTCTGGTGTATGCATTTCTAAATATATAGCTATACTTCCACTCCTTCAGCACCAGAGGGACACTTCCACCCACCTGCCAGCCACTGGCCACCTCCCCTCAGATGGGACTCGGGACTCCCGTGATTCATATAAATTCCCAGTTTGAACCTCCTGATTGTAGTTCTGCTTTTGTTTTCCTCCATTTGCCTCCTGCTCAGTTTTCCTGCTTTTTGTTCCTTTGATTTTTTGTTTTGATGTCTGAAGACATCAGTGAATACAGGATTTTTGCGTTCCACTCACCCGACCTGCCCCTGTGCCGTGACAACTTGTTAGTAGCCTAGAAAGCGCTAATTCTACTGTATATGTCGTCTACTTCTGTCAGCACCGCCGCTGTTTTCTCATTATTAACTCATGTCTGATTAATTCCTGCATGTAATGATGCTGCGGAGGCTTTATTAACAGCAGGTATTATACCTGCAGTGCGCATGTAGGCGTTCAACTACGTTCGACTACCGTATATAACAGAAAAACGCTACAAAAGGGCGAGCATATAGCGAACGCCAGTGTCTCTTGTGGGAGTTCAGTGTTACTGTAAAGCGGCTTGTAGGCGTTTAACTACATTCTACCACTGTATATGACAGACAAACAAAAAAAACTAACTGTCGAAAAAAGGGAGCCAACACCGCAACCACAACCCCCGTGATCTGTTACGATCGCTCACCACCCCCATCCCTCACCACATTTAGGAGCCGGACCAATAGGGGCGAGCTAATGGGGTTTGACTGTAAATTTTATTGTAACTTCTAAATTACAATACTTATTTATTCTTAAATTACATGTTTCCTGTATATCAGAGTAGCATCCAGCAGGACATCCTCAAAGCCTGTAGCTAAACATCTTACAAACACTGTACGCTTTCTTTAGTTTTTCCCAACTCAATTCAAAAGAAAAATCAGAAAAATAATTAAAAGATTTAAACCATTTCAAAATTATTATAAAAAAAATTCCACAGAAAGTCCAGCATCATTCTTTTTATACCATTCCAGTAAATCAATAAAATTTGTATATTTTATGCATTAAATTTTTTGTATGCATATATTGATTAGCATTTTCATTATATTTTTATTTTGAATGTTGATTCCAAACATTTCTGCCTTTCTGTTATTTTAATGAAATGAGCAACTCTGCTGTGTTCTCATACTTGTTCACATCTACCACTGGAAACTGGTGCCATATTGTGAAACAATACACTAAAAGGTAAAAAGTAACACAAGAATATAAAAAAAAACTATGAACACTGGCAATCAAGTGGCACCTTTATAAAAACAAGGTATTCTACATGTTAATTGTCTGCTTCATCTGTTTGAGTGAGGGATAGGTTTCTTCCCTTATAGATTTCTGACCTCTAAAGAAATCTCTCTGCAGGATGGTAGAGTGTTCATCTGGACATGTGATGACCCCTCTGGAAACACGTGGACTGCGAAACTGCTGCACAAATTTAACGATGTGGTTTGGCATGTGAGCTGGTCCATCACAGGCAACATCTTGGCAGTCTCAGGAGGGGACAACAAGGTGAGCGTCTCCATAAATATATTTAGCAGTAGGAGATTGACTGTGTCGCTACAACAGAAACAGGGACAGGAACAACTACTGCTACTACTACTGCTGCCGCAGCGGTTTTCTCATTACCTCATGCCCTTTTAACTCATGCATGTAATGATGCTGCGGCGGCTTTATTAACAGCCAGCATAATGTTAGCATCATGCGGCATGTGGCAACTTGAATGAGCAGCGCACATATAGCGAACGCCAGTGTCTCATGGGAGTTCAGTATTAGTTTTAAGCAGTTAGTAGACGTTCATCTACATTCTACTGTTATGTATGACAGACAAATGCAGCAAAAAAAGGGAGCCAGTGCCGTAACCACGACCCCGTGATCCATTACGATAGCTCACCACTCCCTCCTCTTACCACGTTTAGGGCCTGGACCAATGAGGGCGAGCTAACGGGGTTTGTCTGTATGTGTATGTGTACACGTTTGTTTTTCTACTTTGTTCTTTCATATGCAAAACTCACCCAGGGTTAAGTTAGGATAGGGCTGGACGATATGGCAAAAATTTATATCACGATATATTTCTTAATTTTGGTCGATACGATATAATTCGATAT
>JBBIGC010040078.1:0-11820 GCA_037576955.1 Lepidarchus adonis
TTGTTGGTAGATCATTTTGACTTGGTCAATTTAAAAGTAGCTCGCAAGCCAAAAAAGTTTGAGCACCCCTGCTCTAGAGTTTCTGCCCCTGAACCAAAAAGTTAGAATTTTTGTGTGTTTCTCAGGATATCATTATGTTCTGATTCTATTTGGTAAATGAATAAGGAACATATTGCTTTTGTAATATGCTATAAATCATTAGACCTTTACATTGGGGATCAGGTATGGTTGAAACACAATGCAGTGCTGCCCGTTACAATAACATCACACCCCAGAAAAATCACATGTAGTTATTAAGAGGATTGGTCATGTACAGAAACATCAACCACTGAGCAAAACTGATCAAACTTGCCATTTGATCCTGCTTTTACGCCAGTCCCATTTTGTCCACTTCTAAACAAGCATTCTTATTATCTACTCATATTATTATTACACTGTTATTATATCCTGGCAGGCTGTTATTATTAGCTACAGGGAGGCCTACAGGGCCAGCAGAAAAGCAGGACCAACCTGTTCTTCATTACACAAATAAACACGCGCAGACTGGCTGAGACTTGTGGCTCTATCTTTAAACCGAACCACCGCTGGGGTATAGAAGATTACACAAAGATTATTTGCATGGATTGAAAAAGACAACAGTGAGCACACTGCGGTAGCGTATCCAACCTGAAACTATACTCACAGATGCCAGGACCCTGTTGAAACCTGCTGTGAAGAGACTGGCAACTGGCAACTGACAACTACATTCAAAAAAGGAGTGTTATCAATAATGCCTTCTGTCTTCCCTTAATTCTTTTTTTATATATATAATTATTGTGTTTTGCAATAAAGGCTGATGATGATGAGGGTGAGCATTATTATTATTATTATTATTATTATTATTATTATTATTATTATTATTAGTAGTAGTAGTAGTATTATAATTATTATTATTGCTTTGTGGCTCCATATTGGCCTATTTCATCAAATGACAAACCACAATTCCCCAAGTTCATGGGGATCCCTCTGTTGGTCAATTTTCAAATCTTCATTTAAGATTTTTAAGTTTTCATTAGAATATAAGTCTGTAGACTGGCCAGTCCATGTAAACCTCTTTGATTGTATGTTTGAGCTTTTGTCTTGTTGAAACATTCTCCTTCTTCCATTCTCTGGGTGAAAATATCTCTAATATCTCTATCACTCCATTTATGTTTCCCTTGATGTGTAATGCCCCAATACTGAGAAGTATCATGATGTTCCTATCTTCATACTTCACTGTGGATATGTTGTTTTAAGGATCTACTCAGAGCCATACTTTCTCCAAACATGACAAACTGAATTATTATTTTATGTTTAATTTGTGCATCTGACCAGGACACATTAACTCTTTCCAGGTAACTGCTGGCTTCTTTCTTACCTTCCTTATCATTCGTCTAATTCGTTTGCAGTTTATTAAACTTTTTGCTTACATATTATTGAATAAATTGTACTGTCAGGCAGTGCTAGAAGTAACATATAACAAAGTTACACATGACTGTAATTTCACTACTTTTGGCAGTAATAAGTGATGTAAGTGTTTATCTTTTCAAATTCCAATGACATTATGAAATGAAAATCAAATTTTAGCTACTGTACACCAGTATGCTGGAATATAATTACAGGTTACTCTTGAGCGTCTCTTACTCACATCCTTTTACATTTATACTGGCATCTGTGTTCTTTCAGTAACTGCTTGTGTTGATTTTTTTTGTTATAATTACACTTATTATTATCGTTTCTGTTTTTACAGTTTTTAATATTCTTGTTTTTATTTGATTTGGTTGTATTGCTTTATTATTCATTTTTAATGTAATAATTTTACTTGTTTGTCTTAATCTGATATTCTTATTGGATGTAAATTAGCCAACCTTTACTTTTTTCCTTTACTTTGCATTTTAAACATTTATACATTGTAAATATAGACTTTAAATGAGGGTCAACCTAAATGAGTTTAAATAAGGATCATTTGATTTTGTGTATTTGGGGTCCATTAAGTAAATATGCCCTAAAAACAGCGCACACACCATCATTTATACAGCAGGAATGTTGCAGATTGAGACTGCACAGTATCTCTAGGCCCTCTGGTTGTGATTTGCTAAAGTCATTAGGGTATGCTGTGGTGTTGGTTACAGGCTTTCCTGGAAAGAGCCTGCTCTGCTCTAATGCTGTGAAAGCAGAGAGGAATCGCAGAAGGCTGATCCAGCTCATGAAACGGGATCATTAAGCAGGACATGAAAGATGATGACAGCCTCTGGAGGCCACATATGTGGATCCATCCGCCTATTACATAAGTTGCCTTTCATAGCCATTGGGCCACGCACTAGAATTATCTGCCTAAATGTCCCATAAACAAATTTACACAATCTGTGCATAATACTAAATGTAGGCTTGTCAGTTTAGAAGGCTTATAAAGCTACAAGTAGTACCGTATTTTCCCAACAATAGGCAGCAGCATATACATTGATTTTACAAACCTGGTATTGGGTGTGGCTTGTTAATTGGTCAGCCTATCTAAAAACATTAAAACACATTCGCTAAAAAAAATAATTTAGTACAAAAAGACAAAATTCCCAAATGATTAGCTGAATTTAAATGTACTGTTTACTGCAATTAACAGTTGGAAAAGCAATGCAAAGCAAAGATAGGTTAGTGACGGGTCAGTATAAAAAACAGAACATGGAAAGTGCCATTGCTTACTTCCACAACAAGTTGTTTGCCGGAACTAGCATCAGTTAGCGGTTAGCCTAGCCATCATGCTAGTCCTCGATGCACCAAAATACACAGACTCACTGTGTATTGTAAAATAAAAGCAGCTGTAGTGTTGATCTCAATAAAATGCAGCATATGATTAGCTTTACTAAGTATATAAATCTGCACAGCTCGATCACGCTACTGCTATGACGCACCTCTGCACAATTGATAGGTGACGATGTTCTCTTAATTAAATGGCGCCACATCCAGCTTCTCTTAAACTTTTTCAGCTATTTGCTACATTACATTACATCCTAGTTTATAATACAAGCTGAAAATGCTCCATTTAACAGAAATAAAAAGAACAAAAGTTTATTGTTCACTGGGAAAAGATGAGTTTTTAATTTTCGTTCAAATGACTGAAGGGTGGGGGTACTGCAGTACAGTGCTGTCAATCATCTGTCTACATGTAAATTCTTCAGTGTAAAATTAGCAACTGCGGGCAATAACATTGTGCAGCTTATCTTTTTAAATCGTTTTAAAACATAAATGAGCATTTTCTGCGGCTTCTAGAATGGGGCCTATAATGTGGGGCGGCCTATTGTTGGGTAAATACTTGGCAGTGAAGAAAAAAAAATGCCTTCAAGACACCTGCTAATCAGGGACGACATTGGCACCTACATCATTTCACTCAATGAAAAAAAAAAAAAACTAACCAAGAAAATAATAACTAGAACAAGTGCAGATGGGGCTGATTTATATCTACCTGGGATGGGATAGGTTTAAAGCTGACCTGAGGCCAAAAGTGCACAAATTAGGCAATTACACAGCCTGTCTGTGAATCTATATCAAACATGTTACAAAATATTAAATGTAATTAAATACCCCCCAGATTCATTCTCCATTTGGGCTCATAAAAAACCCACATATGACAGCAAAACACTTTTTGTTTTATTCCTGCTTGGACATTAGTTTTTAAATAAATGCATACGTATACTCCCTGATGATAGTGGGAATGAATGTCCACTTAGTTGCTCAGCTCGCTAACCAATCACCCCTTACAAAACCTGGTGGTGGTTTCCATCAAAAATTATTGTAAAATGTAAAAATTCAACCACTTCAATTAACTTCAACAGCTGAACTAATGAGGTAGATCCACATTATCTTATCTTATCTTATCTTAATTACTGTGTTCAATAATATTATTAAGAGTATTAATAATAATCATAATAATTATCATGAAAAACAAAAAACACAAAGCAATAATAATTATTACACTATTATAATTACATTATTATTATTGTTGTTGTTGTTGTTGTTATTTAAAAAATAGCTTCCAACAACAATTATAACAATAATCATTATTATTAATTATGATAGTTACATTAAACATGCCTTTGTTGATTGGCCACATTTGGATCGAAGTGAATATTGTTGTTGTTGTTGTTGTTGTTGCTGTTGTTGTTGTTGTTGTTGTTTTACAAACTAGAGTATCCAGAAAGTTTTGTGCATGGACTTAATGTTGTGTGCAAGTGCAGATAAAAGTGCTAGGATTTCATGGAAATGGCCTCCAGCTTTGTTTAACAGTTGTGTACATTTTTATTGTATAGGATCCACAGCCTAGAGTTCTTATTCATTAGAAGTGTCCCTGTAATGTGGCCAAACCTTCATTGGTGGACAACAAAATTACAGTATCGTTTGAGTCCAAAAGCAGCTAATACTGGTGTTCTGCTCACACAACATCTGGTCTCCATCATTGGCTTATGCTAATGCCATGTGGTAGTGTTTACACCCCAGTCCCCCTCTCCCTCTCTCTCTCTTTCTCTCTCTCACTCTCTCCTCTCTCGTTCTCTCTCCCCTCCTGCTTTTTCCTTCTATTTTCTTCTTCTTCTGCCTCAACTCCTTTTCCAATTATTTCTCTTAATTTTCTTTTTTTTATTTTCTTCTTTCGCTCTCTTTTGCTTCCTTTTTTCTCACTAACTCACTACACACACTTGTGGACTTTCCGGGTCGTCCACTGCCAACCATTTAGCAAGGTGGTCTCTGTGTGCCAGTTGCTGCCCCAGGCTGGGGTTCATATCCTGCCACTTGAGTAAAACTGGACTCGATAAGAGTGATGTCATCTAGGCCATCCAGCTACCAGATTCTGTGTCAAGATGTTAAAACAGGACCAACATAAAAAAAATAAAAAAATCTATTGACTTAGTAGAAGAACTGTTATAGAAAAAACATTCCGTGCATTGTGCCATCCATCCAGGTCCAGGTACTGCTCTGAAACAGCAGCTCTACAGATACTATTGATTCGCCTGCGTGTGATGTGCTGTTGGTCATATACAATCAAAAGCAATGTATATTACTTTAAAATGTTTGCTTTCATTTCTGTCATTTACCATTACAGGTGTGATCCTTATTGCTTTCATTTTTCTGTATGACCTTCTCTTAACTTTGCCCCATTAAGGTCTTGTTCACATGGAACTTTAGATCTTGGATAAATGAATGTGCCTTGAGAGACTTAGGCATTTGGACATTGCAGTCACATTGTTTGCCTCTGTGGAACTCCAGCTTGCAGCCCAGACTTAATATTGTGGGTAGATCCATGGGTGCAGTAATGAGGCAATTCAGTTTGAAATGTTGTGTGTTGACCTGTGGGGGTAGGAATGAGGCAGTTTATACTGTAATATTGTGTGTTACCTGTGGGGGCAGCAGAGGTGGGTAGTAACAAATTACATTTACTTTGTTACATTTACTTGAGTAAATTTTTGGGGTAACAAGTACTTTTAGAGTAAACTTAAAGATGGGTACTTTTACTTTTACTCAAGTACATTTTTCGTGAAAAAACGTTACTTTTACTTCGCTACATTTGATGGCGTTCCATGGACAATCTGATTTGCATCAACAAGCAAATCATTGACATTTTGCATTATTGGTGTTATGGTTTTAACTTTCCTGGGCCCTAGGCCTTAGGGGCCCCTCTCTTGGATTTCTACATCTTCTACCAAAGTAATGTTAAATGTTCGTACACACTTCCTGAGTAATGATCACAGCCCTGGAAGTAAGTGTGAATTAGATGAACTTGCACTAAATACTGTCATTAAATCATAGGAGAGTTGACAAGTACTTGGCTAACAGCTCAAAACCTCATTGACCTACGAGGTGAATAAGGCAACACAGCTCTCCACCCGAGTTGGGGCTGAAACACGTTTGCAGGGGCTGATTCTTAAAATAGATTACAGTGTGTAGAACAGCGTGGAATGTGAGGGCATATGACTAGAGGGCTGCAATTTCCCTCTGAAAATGGCAAGAGAACTGCACATTTATGAGCCATATTGAGCAATTAACACACACATAAGCCATTCCAACTCAAACAAAGATCTGGAGTAACATACTGCAATATCCACTAACTGGGTTGGGAAAAGCACTGGCAGAGGATTTTAGGAAATAAAGTGTGGAAACAAGACAAAAAAGAAAAAAAGCAGATAAAATGCTTCATTGTGATTGCTCCTAAGTGGCTATATTATCATCTTCCATAAGAAACTGCAATGTTATATAGTTCTGAGGATGAGAAGTAACAGATGACCTTTATTAGCATGACAAAAAAAGCATCACTTCATTTAGTCCTCCATTGGCTGCATAGGCTTCATAAATGCAGTACGACATGAGCCAAAGGTGGAAAACAACTCTCGAGTGTGTTTCCTGCCAATTCAGGGTTGTTGACTGATGCAGCCAACAGCAATAAGTTCTTACTTCATTAAAGCAGTCTATTTGTGAGTAATAGAGCTGTTGGAGTGCACAGAGATACAAAGTAGAAATCTATGAATTTTCAAAGTAAATAACAATAGTGTATTGTATGGAAACTTCATTTAGAGTTCTTAGAAGTGGTGGTTATAGGAACCAAAAATCAAACCATGTCTTCTGAGTTACACTGAGGCTCTATTTTTATTTTTATTTTCCTTTTATTTCATTTTCTGCATGCACATTTATGCTATTTATTAAGCTTTTGCTATTTAAATAAACTTACCTTGCCTTCTTAGTTACACATAACTTTAATGAGGGTAAAGTAGTGACAGATCCTTGCAACCATCTACCTTTATAAACAATAAAAAACAAATAAATAAAAAATGTATTTAAAAATCATACAATGTGATTTCATGGATTTTTTTTACATTCTGTCTCTCTCAGTTGAAGTGAACCTGTGATGAACATTACAGACTCTCTCAAGTGGGACAACTTGCAGATCCTTTTTTGCAGCACTGTATGGCTTATTACACTCAATATGAGGTGCTGGGGTTTGGAGGCACTAGTATAGACAAGAATACTGTAATCTCTGTTTTCAATGCTAAGGCTCTGAACGCCCGGTTCAGTACCTCCACCCATAATCTGGGTGTCAGACACTGATTTATCACTCAAATCACATGTTGTCGCTGTATCAAAGTTATGATTCTTAGGCAATTCCTCACTACACAAGATGCAGAAAAGTACATACAGTTGTTTGTAAGTAGCAGACTTCAGTACTGTACTGTTCTGCTGTCAGGTAGCTCACAACAAAGACTCAACACCCTGCAGCACCACCCCACACAATGACGTTGACCAATCATGTGCGGCTTGTACAGAAAAAAACGGAGCTACGGCTTCAGCTAGAAGTGCCAACTGTTAACTCCAAAAAGCCGGCTCTAAGAGCCATTTCATTCACAACCTCCACATTGCTACTTTACAGTTTGAACATTCAGTGCAGCGGCCCAGGCTGCACCCTAACCCTAACCCTAACCCTAACCCAGAAAGCTGTGGTAGTGCTGATTGTTTTATCTGTTTTAGTCTAGTTTAAACAGTGTTGTCATTAAACAATGACATTTAGAAGTATCAGAAATGATGCTGTCACCAGTAATTAAGTTCTTACTTTTGCAATAATCAGTATTCATTACTTTTCAAAAAAGTAACAAGTAACTATAACTAATTACACATGTTTAGCAATTTGCAAAACAATGATACCGAAGACTTCCAGAAGGTCTACCTATAGGAAATTAAAGCCTGGTCGACTGATTCTTTTGTCACTTTCTTATTATGTTGTTGATGAATCTTGCAATTACCAGATTTCAACCAGAAAGCCAATATGGACTCCACATTGACAAATGGGAAAACTGAAATGATATAATGTGTGAATAATTCTTTCCAGGTTTAAAGGTTTCAATTACAGGAGGTTAGTGTGACTGTAACATGCAATTGCACTAAGTATATGTATTTTATGAAATATTTTGGAATCGCTTTTGTAAGACTAACATTTATTATGAACTTCATTAAATTAAATAAATTGAATGGTTTCAGGACTACTATTACTAGTTTTTATCCATCTATAATTTTAATTAAAACATTGCACAATGAAACTCTTCACTAGGTAAAAATAATGAATTTATTTGCACCATATAAACGTAGGTCTTAATTATTAACTCTCTTTCCCAAAACATGTGTTCCAGTTTATTATACTGTAGCTAGAAGGACATTGTATGAATTAATTAATAAATATTGTTAAATGTACTTAACAATTTAATCATTTAACTTTTATTACAAATCCATCTGTTAAATAACCAACAAGTGGAAAACCATTTAGTGAAATACATAAAAGAGTGACATTAAAACAATACTGAGAGTAAAGTTGTAATGCAGCATCCAAAATTGGGTAACAACAAATCTGACATGATCAATGTTTAGTCCAATTTAGAAAGTCCTAACAATTTATTTTATCTGTGTAGATACTACGTAGAAAGAAATTCCAATGTGCATTTTACAAATTTAACTCATTTCAACCAAAGCCTGTTAAAAATAAAAGTAGTAGTTAAGTACTTTTCAAGTTTCAAGCCCAACATGACACAACAATAAAAACAAATAAAATATTCCTGGAATATTATTTAGGTTTAGTTATCATTAGATCTTATCTGAAGGCCTAGAAGGCCCAGTGGGTTCTCCTCTGCCTTGTTGCCCCATATTGCTGACTTACACAATTTGCAAGTTATACTTCTGTGCATTCACTATGGAGTCAATGGGGCTATTAAATCAACAGAAAAAATGAATTTGTGTAGTAATTGTCCCTCGCCCTCCACAAATATTCATTAACACAAATTAGATTTGTGATGCTTGGTGATGCGTGATAATGAGGGGGTATTTTGGGGCCAAAGTGGCAGACGGAGGGGTAAACAGACAGCTCAATATGAGGCACAGTGGTCCATGTGCAGTAAGACAGACTAAACCATAGTGGACCCCAGTAACCCCTATCTCACAGGAAGAGATGCTATCACATTTTGTCACTAACAGCATCCGCTTATGGAGCAAGAATGATAAAGAATTCCAGAAGAAAGAGGCCATAGTGGTTATACAACACTGTTCCACCAAAGTCTTTTTTGTCTGAAGCCCATTTAAGGGCTCTTCACATTTAAGTCTTCTGTTATGTTGAAAAAACTGACCCGCATATTTTAAATACATTAAAAAACAATACAATGATTAAAAGATAAAACAACTGAACTTTTATTTTTGTCTCTAATCTTGGGGACTGCAAATTTGATATATACGAAATATGAGATGGGAGATTTCAAGCAAATAAAAGGCAATAAAGGTATATTTTATGAAACTCAAAAATGAAAATGGATCAAATTGACCCACAATGTAACAGGAGGGTTAAGCTCACACCTGACCCATTTCTGTTAGCAGTATGAACATTTTGTATGTATTTGAACAAAGGATTAAATACACAGGGACCATTTAAACATCTCTGGGATGCAGAAAACATTTTTAATGATGAAAATAAAAACATACTGTAGTTTAGGGGGCTTAAAGTTCCGCACCGGGGAGAGGTTTCATCACTCAAGTAGCTTTTGTTTGCATCATTAGAGTGGAGAAACTCGTATAAATGAGAGTTATGAAAATAGTTATGATACAAGGAACATTTATGTATTTGGCTTCATTTTGCATGACCACAGGCAAAAATAAACAAGGGTACTGTGGAAATGAGGAGCATAAGACTGTCTTACAATGTTAACCCTAACCCCAGAAAAGTTGGGACAAAAAACAAAAATCTGTGATTTGTTAATTCTCTAGAACACTCATTTAATGCACAAATGTACTACAAATATGTTTCCCATATTTTTACTGACCAAATTAATTTGTAAATGTAAACTAATGTTGAAGGTGATGCCCACAATACACTCAATTGAGAGAGGCATGTTTATCACTGTGTTTTATCACCTTTCCTTTCAATTACACATGTTAATGGTTTAGGAACTGATGATACAGATGCAAATATATACCATATATACGTAGGTCTTAATTATTAACTCTCTTTCCCAAAACATGTGTTCCAGTTTATTATACTGTAGCTAGAAGGACATTGTATGAATTAATTAATAAATATTGTTAAATGTACTTAACAATTTAATCATTTAACTTTTATTACAAATCCATCTGTTAAATAACCAACAAGTGGAAAACCATTTAGTGAAATACATAAAAGAGTGACATTAAAACAATACTGAGAGTAAAGTTGTAATGCAGCATCCAAAATTGGGTAACAACAAATCTGACATGATCAATGTTTAGTCCAATTTGGAAAGCCCTAACAATTTATTTTATCACCTTTCCTTTCAATTACACATGTTAATGGTTTAGGAACTGAGGAAACAGATTGTTGCAGTTTTGCAAGTGGAATGTTCAATGTTACCTGATCATCACTGTCTGATTTTCCTCCTTGTGTTGTATTTCCTTTGGATGGTGTTAACTGGCTACAGTTTTCCAAACTCATCACACAACCAGATTTCCACAGTAGCATGACAACTACTCATAAAGTGCCCCCTCCTCAAGGGTTCCATACAAGCAGCAGTGGTTTCCACATGGAGATTTTCACAATGTTACGTACTGTAGATGGTGACAATGGTGAGCCATGATCCAGTTACCAGTTCACCAACTTAATGTGGAATGTGTCAAAATGGTGTAACTTGAACATTCCTCACCCCAAACATATTTATATTTACAAAACACAATCAAGTAGGTCAGGCAAATTAATAAATGTCTCATTCAAATTTCTTGTACAGTCAAACTCTGTTAGCTCCCCTCTATTATCTCACCAACCTCGCCTCTCGCCAATAAAGCTGCAGAACAGATTTTCTTCCATGTTATTTACAGAACCTTGTTAAGCCGCTGCAACATAAAAAAGGGAACCAAGGCCATAACCATGACCCCCCGTGATGCGTTACGATAGCTCACACATTTAGGGCCTGGACCAATGGGGCAAGCTAACGGATTTGACTCTACTTCTTTGTACGTATGCCTGTTAATTAGATTCAGGAGAATTTACAATTTGCAGGTTTTCGTATTGTTATTGAATTTTGTCCCAACTTTTTCAGAGTTTTGAATAACAGCACCACCCTCCTAGTTGGCAAAACCACGCCATGCCACTGGTGTGAACGCTTTGGGATATTACACCCAAGGTGCCACAGTTACTGTCATTGTAATAATGTTTTCCTCTAAATAAATCTGCAAAGTCTTCAACATATTACTGCAAATAAAACATAATACATGCTCATTTGAAGGAAGCTTCCCCAGACCTCAGTGTATATGCTTTAATATACGCTGAAGGACACATCTTTCCTCAGTTAATTTACCCGCTTTTCAGATTTGATTTCTGTTCATTCTTTGGTCAATTGGGTTTATAGTCTCATGTGGCCTTTCAGGTCTTCTCTCCACTCTTTTCTGGCCACATGCCAGACCTGGTCTTTGTCCAGAGTTGGAGTTCTGCAGTTGCCCAGTTTCAAGATCCCACCACACATGATACAGAGAGAAAGAAAGGGAGAGCGCATGAGACACGATGAGAGAGAGAGAGAGAGCATGAGAGAGAGAGAGAGAGAGAGAGAGAGAGAGAGAGAGAGAAAGAGAGAAAGAGAAAGAGACAGAGAGATACATGCTTGTGTGTGTTTGTGTGTTGGCTTTCTCCCCCAGACATTCTTCTGTGACTTTTTGGCACAGCATCAGCTGGCTGTTTCCAGCCCTTATTCTACTCTTACTGTGTGTGTGTGTGTGTGTGTGTGTGTGTGTGTGTGTGTGTGTGTGTGTGTGTGTGTGTGTGTGTGTGTG
>JBBIGC010040098.1:0-11820 GCA_037576955.1 Lepidarchus adonis
TGTCCACAAGTGTGTGCACAAGGTTTGAAGAGTCAGAGTATTTGTAAAGCTTTAAAATTGGCACCAGCTGATATTTACTAATGACAGCTGTTGCCATGCATCAGATCTAACGAGCTGATTAAGATCTAAAACCTTGTAAAATGAATCTGAGACTTTGGACCTTTTAGGGTGCCCAAACTTTTGCCCAGTGCCATAATAATATTTTTTTGTTCTGTTTTGTTTGATTTATGGCATAAAAAGTAACTATGCATCAATGTTTGCTGAAAATATTGTAATTTATTGTTTTTCCATGTCCTAGAGTGACTTTGTAAACATCATTTCAATTACAAAATCAACAAAATCTGTAAATTATCAAGGGGTGCTCGGACTTATATATACAGTATATATCATTGTATATATATACACACACACAAATGTATATCTTTTACTATATAATTGTGTGTATATGTTATTTTAAATTCCATAAAAGAAACAGACATCACAAATGCCCAAATATATGCACAGTATACATACACAAATGTATATCTTTTACTATATAATTATGTGTATATGTAATTTTAAATACAATAACAGAAACAGACATCACAATTGCAAAAAAGTATGTACAGTATACATACACACAAAGTTTTCACATATTACTGCCAAGAGGGCATTGATTTGATGCTCTCACTATTGAAACAGCAGGAAAAAACAAACAACAGGCTGAAAAGGGTGAGAAATCTAAAAGCCGAGTTTGCTGAAAGAGCTCCATATCTCCCTGTGCGTGTGCCCCACTACATAGCACATTCAGCCAATCAATGCCGTTAGTGTTTTCCACCGACCCTTCCAGTATGACTGAAGCCCCATGCCTCCTCACTCCTGCTGAGCGTGACTCAGCATCTGCCGTGTGGCTGTGTCGTTACATGGCTTTGACTGCTGGTAAGACCAGCGTGGAATCTGCAAAATGTGACTCAGCAATTTGTTCTGCACTCTATTTACACTTTATTTACAGGGTTTCTGCTGTTTACTACATTGTGATGAGGGCACTAGCTTGCTCAGACATGTGACATGTGTTCATGTGTTTGGAAAGGATTGAAAACAATGGGCTGATAGGTCTGAGGAGGTCCTACACCATAGCTGCTTCTGCTGTAGAACTTTATATATTTCATATAATCATCTTTTTGCAGAGCAGCACTGTGCTGCAGTGGTTAGTGCTAACACTGAGAAACGTCCTGGGTTCGATCCCTGGGTCTACACTCACTCAGTCACTCAATCACTCACTCACTCACTCAATCACTGTATCACTCACTCATTCATTCACTCACTAACTCACTCACTCACACTAACTCACTAACTCAATCACTGTATCACTCACTCAATCACTCACTCACTAACTCAATCACTGTATCACCGTATCACTCACTCACTCACTCAATCACTCACTCACTCACTCACTCACTAACTCAATCACTGTATCACTGTATCACTCACTCACTCAATCACTCACTCACTCACTAACTCAATCACTGTATCACTCACTCATTCATTTACTCACTTACTCACTCACTCACTCACACTAACTCACTAACTCAATCACTGTATCACTCACTCACTCACTCACTCACTAACTCAATCACTGTATCACTCATTCATTCACTCACTCACTCATTCAATCCACTTTAATCTAATCCAGGTTTATTTGTAAAGCACTTTAAAACAACCACCTTGAACCAAACTCACATATTCACACACTTATTCACTCACTCACATAAACACACATTGTCACACACTCACTAACTCACATACACACTCACTCATTCACTAACTCACTGACTCACGCAGTAACTTCACTCATTTAATCATCTACTCACTCACTTGCCCATTCACTCATTTAATCACTCACATACTCTCACTTACTCACTCAATTAGTCGCTTTTTCACTTACTCACTCTCTCTTTCACTCACCCACTCATTCACTCAATCACATGCCCAATCACTCAAACATCCACTCACTGACTTATTCAATCACTCACACACACACACACTTAAGCACACACTCATGTACATGCACAATCACTCACTCAGTCACTCGCTCACTCACACATGCACACACCCACACTCATACACGCAATCAAATATCCACTCACTCACTCACTCACTCACTCACTCATTCAAATATCCACTCACTAACTTGGTTGACTCACTCTTTCACTCACTCATTCACTTACTCACTCTTTTACTCACTGACTCACTCACCCAATCATTCAATCATCCATTCATTCACTACTCTTTCATTCACAGAATCACACATACACACACACACACTCACACTCACACCCACTCACTCACCCACTCACTCACTCACTCACTCACTCACTCATGTAATTTTGATTAAAATGTCTCTCTAGGCCATGGAAAAAATACACAATATTTTTAAAAATACATAGTTACTTTTTATGCCATAAATTAAACAAAAACTAAATGAATAAAAACATGTGGCACTGTGAAAAAGTTTGTGCACCCTACATAATCAGTACACCTCCTCTGGCAGATAGCAGCTTACTAACGCTTTTTAGAGCGAAAAGTCTTTCAGTTCTTGTACTTGGGATTTTCTCCCATTCTTCCTTGTAAAAAGGTTCTAGTTCTGTAATATTTGGTCGTCTTGCATGCACAGCTCTTTTAAGATCCACCCACAAGTTTTCTATGGGTTTTAAATCATAGGACTGACTTTGGATTTTATGATGGGAACACTAGTTAGGTTTTCTTCTTCTTACTCTTCCATGAAGGTCTTGTGGAATGGTGCACCACCACTCCTGAGTCTGTTAATTCTCCCTGAGGGTTTTTTAATTTTGCCATGCATCTTATCTAACAAGCTAACCCTAAGATCTAAACCTTGTAAAAAGAATATAAAATTTGAAACTCTTAGGGTGCCAAAACATTTGCAAGGTGTCATAATAATGTTTTCATTTTTGTTCAATTTATGGCATAAAAAGTAACAATGCATAAATGTTTGCTGAAAATATATATTTTTCCATGTCCTAGAGCGATGTCTCAGTCATGTCTCAGTCACTCTTGTTCACTCACTGACTCAATCACTCACCCAGTCACATTCACTCATTCATGTAATCATCCAATCACAAATCTCTTTCACTCACTGATTTGTTCACTCGATCACTCATTCAATCACTCAATAATGCACTCACTCACTCTTTCACTCACCAATTCATTCACTCAATCACTCACTCAATCATCCACTCACTCTGTCTTTCAATCACCCACTAATTCAATCACTCATTCAATCATCTACTCACTACCTCACTTTCTTACTCATTCACACACCCACACACTCACTCTTTCACTCAAATTCATTCATTTATTAACTCAGTCAGTCTTTAAGTCACCCACTCATTTAATCTTCTGCTCATTCACTCTCTCACTCAATCCCTCTAACATCAACTCACTCGCTCACTTATTCACTCACACATGTTCACTCACTACTGTCACTCAGACTCACTTATACACACATACTAACTCACTCACGTACATACACTTATGCACTCACTCACTCATGCACACATTTACTCATTCCATTAGTCATCCACTCACTTATTCATTCACTTACTCACTCACTCATCCACTCACTTATTCATTCACTCATTTAATCAAGCACACACTCGCCCAATCACATATTTTCTCACTCACTCAGTCACACATGCACACACTCACACACTCACTTACTCACTCAATCATCCACTCACTTTATCACTCACTCATGCACTCACTTACTTATTCACTCAATTACTCACTTAGTCATCCACTCATTCAATCTTCTGCTCATTCTCTCACTCACTTAGTCCCTCAATCATTCACTCACTCATTCAATATTAATTTAAACATCCACTCACTCTCTCACTTATTCATTCACAGACTCACTCACTTTCTTACTCATTCACACACCCACACACTCACTCTTTCACTCAGTAACTCACATAACATTCACTCACATTCATTCATCCATTAACCCAGTCAGTCTTTAAGTCACCCACTCATTCACTCACTCATTCAATCTTCTGCTCATTCACTCACTCACTCAATCCCTTAATCATCCACTCACTCATTCAATCACTAATTTAAACATCCACTCACTCACTCACTTATTCACTCACACATGCTCACTCACTACTGTCACTCACTTACACACACATACTAACACACTCACGTACATACACTTACGCAATCACTCACTCACTCATGCACACATTTACTCATTCAATTAGTCATCCACTCACTTATTCATTCACTTACTCAACCATCCACTCATTTTCTCACTCACTCATGCACTCACACACTTATTCACTCAATTACTCACTTAGTCATCCACTCATTCAATCTTCTGCTCACTCTCTCTCTCACTCAATCCCTTAATCATCCACTCACTCGCTCACTTATTCACTCACGTACATACACTTACGCAATCACTGACTCATGCACACATGCACACACTCGCACTCACACATTCACTCACTCAATTCTCCAGTCATTTTCTTTCTCACACACACTTACGAACTCACACACACTCACTCACACATGCACTCATTTACTCATTCAATTAGTCATCCACTCACTTATTCATTCACTTCTAACTCACTCATCCACTCACTTATTCATTCACTCATTTAATCAAGCACACACTCGCCCAATCACATATTTTCTCACTCACTCAGTCACACATGCACACACTCACACACTCACTCACTCACTCAATCATCCACTCACTTTCTCACTCACTCATGCACTCACACACTTGTTCACTCAATTACTCACTTAGTCATCCACTCATTCAATCTTCTGCTCATTCTCTCACTCACTCAGTCCCTTAAGAGTTCACTCACTCATTCAATACTAATTTAATCATCCACTCACTCTCTCACTTATTCATTCACAGACTCATTCATGCACACACTCACTGACTGACTCACTCACTTTTTCACATAAACTCACTCACTCAATTATTGACTTGCTTTTTTTCTAGTTTACTCACTCATGCACTCACACTCACTCACTCACTCACTCACTCACTTTCTCACTCATTAAATCAATCAATCACTCACCCATTCACCCAATCACTTACTTACTCACTCGTTCATCTACTCACTCATCCTTATACAAGACAGATCCTCTGTGAAGGAGAACAGTCAGTGATTGTGTTAACGTTCCTCTCTGTCTTTCTCTTCAGAAAACTGGACGCCTTTATCTATGACGCAGCTGTGCTGAACTACATGGCTGGCAGAGACGAGGGCTGCAAGCTGGTGACCATTGGCAGTGGCTACATTTTTGCCACCACAGGTTACGGGATTGCGCTGCAGAAAGGTTCCTTCTGGAAGCGACAGGTGGACCTGGCCATCCTGGCCATCATTGGTGATGGTGAGCACATGCATTTCTGCTATAGCCACACATGAACTACACACTGAAAAAGATGCTGTTGAATTTGTTTGTTTCAATAATTGACTTATTATGAAGTCAGTTGATTAAAATGAAGATCAGAATAAATTTTATGACAAATTTGTTCAGAAAACAATGAAATTCAAAAATGTTACATATTTTTTTGACACTGTATATATACAGCTAAGTTTAATTGTTTATATATATATATATATATATATATATATATATGTTGACACTATATATACAGCTAAGTTTAATTTTTGTTTATTTATATATATTTATTTATTAAAACTTCAGGTTATTATTTGTTGTTATAAAATTGTGCTGTTATGCATACATTTTTGTGTTTGTTTTTGACACTGTATATATACAGCTAAGTCTAATTTATGAAGTTTTAATAAAAAAAAAAAAAGTATATATATATATATATATATATTCTTATTTATTTTTTTTATTAAAACTATATATATTAAAAATATATATACACTTTTTTTTTTATTAAAACTTCAGGTTATTATATTATAAAATGTTATAAAATTGTGCTATTATACATACATTTTTGTGTTTGTTTGTTTGTTTGTTTGTTTATCTGTAAAAGTGCACTTGCTTCTGTTGTTGTTGTTGTCAGGTGTAATGGCCTGGGCCACTAATTTGCAGGGTAGGGGTTACTTCAGGATCAGTGCCACTGCTTTTACATACTCACAGCATCAGACAGTTGGTGTGTAAGGTTTTCACTGTCCATACAGACGGACGTTTATTCACCGGCTAACTCGTCTAATAGCAGGAATGTCCGCGGGATATGAAAGGTAGTAAATACGCTGAGTTTCAGCACACGTGAAGCAGCTCTCACCTCTCCATGGACTTCTTCTGGCTGGATTATAAATATCTCTTTGATGTTATTTCAAATGCTGGGAAAGTACACAGAATATATATGCGAGCTGATAGAAGATTCTGAATTCAGCATGTGTTTGAGTCAGAGTGGCCTCGTCTGTTATTATTAATACAATTCTTTAGATCTTTTCCAAAACAGTCAAGTAATCTAATTAAATAAATTAGCATAAGCCTTTTTCGTATAAGCTCTAACTTCCTTATGAGACAATTGCTAATCATCTAATTAACAAAATGTTCTAAGACAGAGGTGTCCAGCTCCGGTCCTTGAGGGCTAGTTTCCCTGATCATGCACATCTGGATCAACTCACCTGTTAATGGTCAGTTTTAGTGAGTGCGTTTTAAACGAGGAACTACCAAACTGTGCAGGACTCCAGCCCTCCAGGAACGACTTTGGACACCCTGCTCTAAAAAGATTTGAAATGTTGACTTTGATGCTGATGAAGATTTTAAAGCATGATAACCATGATATTTTAAAAACAAACTATTATTTTTGTATTATTAATACACATATATATATATATTCTGTAAACAATCCTGTGCCAGTAATTATGTGGTTCACACTCTAACAGTAGGCATTGCTCCTTAATCTTTTTTTTTTTTTTTAAAGTTCCACACTCCTGTGTGACTCCAGAGCAAACAGCAGTTTCTTGATTTATGATTAGCCTTAACATTCTAAATCAGAATCAGAGAAACTTTATTGTCCCTGAGGAAATTGCTAATGCAGTGACTGCACAAAGAGACATTTGACATAAAATAACATACATCGTAGGATAAAAATACAAAGGTAAGTTATAGCTACAGGTAAAAATAGGGTGAGATAACAATGAAATATTGTGGTAGAATTTTAATGAATACAATAAAATAAGATATAATAAATAATATAATAATAATAATAATAATAATAATAATAATAATAATAATAATAATAATAATAAGGCTACAACTAGTGGTATTGCACTTATGTCCAGGCTGGTGGTGCGTATATTGCACATTGAGGCTAGTGATAAAATCACACACACAGGTATGACTCTATGCTATAGTATAAAGCTGTCTCAGCCACACTTACATATTGTGATAATATTGTTATGGTGAATTCTGTTTGCCATGGTAATTGTTTAGAGAAGATCGTATATAGTGACAGCCCTGTTTCAAAACCATTATTTTGTGTAAGAATTTGAAATCCCATTCTCCGGCAGCTCAGTATAGCGCATGCAAGACGTGTTATTTTTCATTAAGTGACATCCATCTGTTTTAGGCCTTTTTTTAAAATCAGCATCTCCATTTCTGTCTTCGTGCATCACTTCTTAAGCACCACTCTAACATAAAACTTGATAAATGGCAGAATCATCATTTTGGCAGAACCTTGTAGAGAGAGAGGGAAAAAAGTGCTCTCAGATGGAGCCAGCATATGGCTGATGCTCGAGTGTGTGTTTCACTCTTTCTCAACACTGCATGCCATGACAGGACGTGTAACTGAAAAAATATACTTGATTTAAAAGTACTTCATTTGCACATGAATAAAATATATTACAAAACCCTTTTTTCGCATGTAACCTTTGATGTAATGGAGCTGTGCTCGATAAAATGTAGCCAAATTCTTAACATCTCTGCATAACTCAACTGATGAAAGATGAACAATCTTCTACATTTTCTTCCTGACATCTTCCCCAATGGAAGAAAAGTGGATAGAACCAGAATTTGTGACCTCTGTTATAAAAATACAGTCATTTATCTTCTATTTGGCTGGACAGTGGTTAGGACCTTGTCCATGTGAAAGGAGGTTTGCAGGTTCCAGTCCCAGCCCGGGAACCACTGAGGAACCATTGAGGTTCTGCTACACTCCTCAGGTGCTGTTGACAGCCACACTGCTGTGAATGGGTCACATTTCACTTTGGGGGTGGGGTCTGTTCACTCCACTATATGCTGTACAATATCTCTCCACCATGAATAGATTTTTATAATAAAATCTCTCCAAATTGTAAACCAGTTTCTGTGGCATCAGGCTGGAAGTGTCATGATCAGCCATAACATTAACACCACTGACGGGTGAATTGAATAACATTTGTCTACTTATTTCATCACAGTGGCACCTGTCAGTGGAGTGATTTATATTAGGCAACAGTTTACAGCCAGTTCTTGAAGTTAATGTGCTAGAAGCAAGAGCATGAAGATATGAGCCATGAGGATCTTGTTGTGATGGCTAGAACATTAAAGATGCTTCTATTAAAGCCCTCCACAGTCTTGCTCCTCTCTACCTTAGCGAACTACTGACTCCTTACACTCCCTCACGTACAGATCTTCTGGTAGCAACCTTCTGGTTCCTTTTCATTCTAGGAGGCCGAATGAATATAACTTCATAATAGTAATAATAATAATAATAATAATAATAATAATAATAATAATAATAATAAAAACAACAGCAATAATGATCATAATAATAATAATAATAATTATTATTATTATTATTATTGCTGTTGTTTTTTATTATTATTATTATTATCATTATTGCTGTTGTTTTTATTAGTATTATTATTAGTATTATTATTATTATTATCATTATCATTATTATTATTATTATTTGTGCAGTAGTTAGTACCTAACAAAAGTGATCCAAGGAAGGACAACTGCTGAATTGGTGATAGGGTAATGGGCACCCAAGGCTGATTAATGCATGTGGGTAGAGAAGCCTAGCTTCAGTTCCCATCCCAAAGAGTCCCACACCTGCATGAGTAGGATATGCTCAGTACTCGGCGGGTGGTTTTAATGTTGTGGCTGATCAGTATATATTGTTTGTGTTTGCTCAGGTGAGATGGAGGAGCTGGAGGCTCAGTGGCTGACTGGAATCTGTCACAATGAGAAAAATGAGGTGATGAGCAGCCAGCTGGACGTGGACAACATGGCTGGAGTGTTCTATATGCTGGCCACCGCCATGGGCCTCAGCCTCATCACCTTCGTGTGGGAGCACCTGTTTTACTGGAGGCTCCGCTACTGCTTCACAGGAGTGTGCTCAGGCAAACCCGGCCTGCTCTTCACCATCAGCAGGGTAAGACCTGATGTCATTCCGTGCTTGGTTGGCTACACAACACGAAAATAACAAATTCAGATTACATTGCTACCCACTCAGCTTTTAATTCATTTTACCCTTTTATTATAATAATGTAATTCAATATCACATAAATGTTTGATTTGTACAATCTGACAAAGACAAAAATGTATTTTGCTTGTGTGACGAACAACATGACAACAATGAAATCAAATATATTAGTATTGTATATAGTATCTATTAGTTTTATATATTAGTAGACATTAGTTGTGCTGATACATATTTTTTTTTTCTTGCAAATCAGCAATTAGCCTGCAATTAGCAATTAGCCAGGAGAAATATCACAGATACAATACAGGATATCATGCGTTTTCTATACAGTGGTAGGTCATTGAAAGCTCAACTTTTACTTCACACCTACATTCACACCCTCTACCAAGGAAAAGGGGCCATCACCCAATTCTCAGAATGGACCACTGGACGGACACTAATCCTTCCCCCTTTCTATGGAATAGCACAGACATACTATACTATCACTATATACATGATGCCCTGTGTTACCTTGTTGGATTGACTGCCATTGTTACTCATCAAATGACCACACACATTTGTAATTTATATTTACAGCATTTGGCAGCTGCTCTCATTCAGAGCGACATGCAGGGTGAGCAGTTAGGGGTTATGTGCTTTGCTCAAGGGCACTTCATTGACCCTTCAGTCAAAAGCCCTCATCACTAACCATTAGACTACTGCTGCCATGTATAACGCTGTTACACAACTAATGTGGCACAAAAATGCAAAAACTTGCTCAATCAATACTGTCAAATTCAACTTTTTTGTTGTTTTTACCTTGAAAATACCTGACAGATGTAATAATGTGCAGAAAATACATCTTTTGCTGCTCACCATACATGCATGCCATTAAAAGAAGGTGTCGATGTTGAAAAGCCACTGTTTTCGCCACAACATTGAAGGGTTCATGAATCCTTGATGTGATCGATGATTGATTATTTATTTGGCCAAAATGACCTTTGTTGGATCACTTGAATGTTCTCAGTGCAGCCGAACTCCTACAGAAACCCATTACAACCAATTAGCAAACAATGCACAAGCACATGCAAACGGTTGGGTGTGAAATAACATGTTAATTTTGTGTAAGAAATACAGAAATCACACATTTTAATGCAAAATGACTGTTTGTTTGCTGGGTTTAGCATCTTGGGGGGAAAACAAGCATTAATGTGGCTAAAATTATGATGCATTTCATATTTTATGTTTTGTTTTATTAGTTTATGTTAAATTAATAGAAAATGTGAACTTATATAGAAACATTAAGGGTGTTCTCAGTAGAGAATGTGTGTTTAATTCATTTTCAAAATCAACAAAACATGTCATTGCACCAGGGGTGTTTCAACTTTTGCATAAAACTGTGTAATGTGCAAGGGTCCTGTGTTTTGTGTGATAAAGTTCCTCAGTGAAAGCTTCATAAATCAGCGGTGAAACACTGGGTGACAGCCTCTGTGCAGAATTGTCACTGTTCCTAACGCAGCTTTTGTTGTTTCTAAAGCAGCTCTTGTCTTTTTTTTTTAAAAAAGTGCTTCAGAAATGAAAGCTACTGACAGTGCAGATTCTGAACCCTTACCCTACACATTTCAGCCTGAATACCATGAGGCCGGAGCCTGTAGCCAAACTGGGCCAGATCTGCATGCCAGTGCCATGTTCTCACATGTCAAGTGAAGTGTGTTGATAAACAAGCCAAGACTTGGGTACAAGCAGATCAGACTTCAAGAGAAAAACAGCCTATTAGACAGTCTGCTGTGCGAATGTCTCCACTCTGATCCAATTAGCTGTTCATTGGGGCCAAAGTTATTGAGCCACAGAATGTCAGAAGCTAGTTTATGAGCATTTTCTGAATATGGAAAACTCGTTGGCTGGTACTTGGGCTGGTTTTAGATCAGATTTTCACTTTATTCAGACTTGGTGTCACAATGCAGTGAGGTTAGCCTTTTTTTGGAGATTTGTATGCATCTGCATTTTTGCTGTGATGATATGGAGATATATGGGGAGCGAGATCTAACTTACATTACACATCTGTCAGCAAAAGAGTCAAAATGTCGAAAGAGTCAAAAATGTAGGAGTGTGGGAGGAGTAAACAGCGCCCTCTGCAGTAGTGGCACTGACGAGGACCTCCAGTTCTCAGAAAAAAGTGAAGGGGGTGGGAGATATTAGGCAGCAAGTGAACTGTCAGTTCTTAAAGGTTAGGTGCTGAAAGCAGGAGTGTGAGGATCTATTGTGATGGCTAGAGCAGAGGTCCCCAACCTTTTTCATGCCACGGACCGGTTTAATGTCAGACAATATTTTCGTGGACCGGCATTTCAGGTGTCGTGGATAAAAACAACAAAATAAAATGATACGACCAACACAAAAACTGTGGTATTGTGTAAATATAATAATAAAGGTGA
>JBBIGC010040116.1:0-11819 GCA_037576955.1 Lepidarchus adonis
GGCCCCAATATAAGGCACCTGTACACAATGAGACCATTACATGGAAAACACAAAATGAGGGGCGTCTATCACCCCAATACAATTGCCTCCCTATCCCATAAAATAAGTCTCTCACAATATCCCTAACTTTCAACTGTCAATTCAAGAGATTCATCTGGTATCCAGCATGACAGGGGCAATATCATAATATGTGAACTCTCTGTAAATTTTCTTCCATCAGTTGACTTTGTGGTCTTCCGTGCCCTCATGTTACATATAAACAGAGGTAATAAACATCCAGGGGTGCTCTGTATCCCCTTAACCCCTAAGCTGACCTAAGAGCTTTCATCTAAGTGGAATAATAACATTTGTGATATATTTGCATACCAACAGTGTTATCCACTAAAAGAGAGAAAAGCGCAACTTCACATTAAATAGTGACTAAAATAAAGGACTGTGTAATTCAGGAAGACACGTCTTGCCCACACCCACTCAACATTATTGGCTCTGCTGTGGAGAAAGTAAAGAGTGGCAAGTTTGTTGGTGCACAAATTGTGCTAACTGAGGATTCTTATGTGTAAGAACAAAACCACCTCCTTAATCAAAAACCCCCCACAGAGAATTCACATTCTGAGGAAGCTGAAATGAGCAAGTCTTTCGCCAATCCTTATTACTTTCTACAAAGGCATCACCAAAAGTGTCACTATCTGATGAACTGCAAGCACTTGCAGATGGTTGTAAAGACAGTACACAGCATGTACACAGCATTATAGGGGCGCGGCGCTTCATCATTTCATCTGTATATATCTTTATGGTTGAGATGACAATAAAAATTTGACTTTACATGACCAACACATACTGTAAGGTACACTAATATTGACTAAGAGGAAATGTGTTGGCCTTTACAGTAGCACCCACTTTAGTGTTGCCCAGCACAGATAAAAGCAAGCTGAAATAACCTTTTCATTCTGCTCACATATTTCTCTGCCAGACAGCTTTCAGATATTAATTACAGAAATTCATGGACACTGATATCTGTACTGATGTAATATACTTCAAGTGAATAAAAAAATGCAATTATGTTTTTAAAAAAACAAGGCATAAAGCTACTGAGCACAATTACAAATGATCAGCTTCATATTTTACATTACAGTAAGTTTATAAATTATAAACAACACAAGGCCACACTGTTTTAAAACACATTTATTATCATCATTATACTGGATTAGCAATATTATACTGGATTAGTCATATTTGAATTCTGCCATACATCAGATCTAAAACCCAATACTTACATAAGTACAATATTAACTTGTTTTAGAACAGAGAAAGCAAATAATTATTGGAGGGTAAGTACAATAACACAGAGACATGTTTAAATAAACAATGAAATTAAGAAAATTTGGTTAAAAATCTGTGAAAACATTTTCATCTCTAACTTTTCACACACTTTAAAGGTTCACTGTCAAAAGGTAAAGGTCTTCTGTCAAAACGTAAACATCTTTTTCTTCCCCAATCTCATTATTTTGTCATTTACAATTTATGCACAATACTTTTGCCAGCTCCATTTGCAGTGAACCTCTCAAATTTTGAAATATTGATATATTACTGTTATAAATATTGTTTACATGGAAATTTAAAATAACTTGACTTGACTTAGCTTTATTTTGCTGTTATAGTTGATTAATTTACTATGAAAACCCCACATCACTCATATACATAAACATCAATTCATTGTAAAATTACACATATATCACCATTGTTGGTTTCATTGCTCATGTATTTGCTCTTAAGTTATGAGAAACACACCGTTCTTTCTAATAGCAAATGAAGTTCAGTTTTTCTTCACAGTCCCTGTTTTCCCACTGATCAGCTCCAGATTGTTGGGCTCCACAACGGAAAGGTTGGGCAGGACATGAGGGCAGTGATACTAGGCTTCCCAAAGGGTCTCCATTTGCCCAGAGCCATTTGCCATCCAGGAAATGCAACCCTGACCATACACTTGGTGTTTGAGCATTTACACTCTTGTTTCTGACTTCAAGAAGATCGGTTTCTGTGGTCATGCTCACCAAGTCAGTGTAGTAAGTTCTGCAGTACTCCAAAGCATCCTTCCAGTTCTTGTTCTCCTGTACCAAGATCAACTCAAGTACCCATTTGTAGCAAAAGAACCTCAGACTCTTGTAACAGTAGTATCTATACCAATTATCATTAAATATATACACACAATGTTGAGTTTTGAGGTAATCAGGTTCACGTGATCCAAATTTTTGGAAATCTACTTTGCTTCCATCAGACCACCAAGTAAAAGATGTCTCATTACCTCTGTTGCTCAAACCGATCCAGCCCCAGTCTTTATAATATGTGTCCTTTATGAAACTCTTGTTTTCCTCCTCTGAGTCAATGGTGGATAGGTCTATATAGAGCTTTCTGCAATACATTTGAGCATCTGTCCAGGCCAAAGATACATTCACATAAAGGTGTTTTCTCACCAACAAACATGTGGTGGTTCCTGATAGAGCTGCCAAGACGATAACAAAGTGAACAGTCTTCATCCTTTGCTATGACGAGTCTGAGATCTGCTTGGGATGCACCTCTAAGAGGAAGATATTTAAGAAAGCAGTAGACCAATAAATGCAAAAACAAAATGCAAAACCAGTTTGTTAGTTTTGTCATAGCTTTGAATGTTCACTTGAGGAAAGGAAGAATGCAAACCTTTAAGAAATGCTAATGTATACAATGTTTTAAAACACAATAGCACACGTTTGTGCATAACAGGGAGGTCTTTTGGTCTTAACTTTAAAGCTCCTTTGGACCTTAGGTATACCATTCTAAACGGACAGTAATGCAAAACATTTGTAATCATAACATAATGATACATTTTGCATTATTATATTTACATTTTAAATATCATGCATTAGATTATCAATAGAGGTTTTATTATTAAAAGGTTCTAAGCATAATTACTGTCCTGTTAATGCTGGCTTTGTTCGCAACCATCATCTGGCCATTTTATCTGCCATTGTTTTCAGAAATTTCAAGAGTCTCTCATAATGATGAACATTCTTTATTTCCTAGAAAGCATAAAAATAAAATGTAATACACATTTAATAATTTTATAACAAAACCATAACAAAGTATTTGCAAGCTAATTAGGTGATAATGCACTGTATGAGAACGAATCTGGGTACCAATATGCCATGCTGGAACTTACGGAATATCTGACCTTCAGACCTGCCCATATTAATTTTGGAAGAAACACAGATCACCTCTTTATTGCTTTGTTTATTTGTGTCACAGCTTTTTTCATACTAGATTTTTAAAAAGCAGTGTGTTTTCATATCCACAAGAAAACCTTTACGCATTTAACTTCTTGAGACCCTTGGCTCTGAAGAGCCTTTTAAAATTTATTTATTTATTTATTTATTTTACTTTTTCACAAATTTTAAACAGGCTTAAATCAACTTTCCCTTCAGCTACTTGCTTAGTACTAACTGCATGCCATTGCCAATTAATTTGTTTTAAATATTGTATATGCTTGATTAAAATGCATTATTATAGTATAACAACATCTACCAATATACTTAAATATGTAAGATATAATGCTAAATACAAAATGTTTATATATGACAGTTATACAATTTCAGCATTGCAATACATATTGGGGTTGCTTGAAAACTAAAATGCATCCATATAGTGTGTTTATGTATTTGTGTGTGTGTGCATGTATATACAGGTATACATGTATCTGCTTGTATCTGGTGACTCATGAGAACAAGAAAGATCTGTACAAAGAACTCATTACAAATGCAAAAGTACAACTGATAACATTTAAATTGAAAATAACTAGATTACAAAATAAGAATAATAGTATAGCTGCTATATTGTACAGACATCAATGAGGCTGGTTGCTTGTTTGCATAGAAAAAAGGGTGTTTTGCTTCATTGCAATTTGATCAGAAATTTACATCCTCACCACAGGGGCTGAAATGTGTGCATGCAATACATGCTGGGCATTATAACTGGTAAAGTTTAAACCTTTAATGTTATATTTAATGCTGCAATTGGAAGAACATTTGATTGCTTATCAAAAGGGACAGTTTCAGCAACTATTGCTCTGTTCTTAGACAATCTGAATTTTTTTCTGTATTTGACACTTTATGTAATAAAGGTTGAAATGTCAAAGTGGTTAAATCTAGGGATGGTGGAAAACTGTCAAACCAACTAATGTACAATTTCATATGTTACAATTTATTACATTTTAAAAATGTGTTCCGTCTTAGTCTCCTGCGTATTGCCCAGCTTGCTTTATTAATTAATTAATTATACTGAAAGGCATCTTTAATATGCAGTTTTTTGGTCTCCTGTCATTGATTAACTATGTAGTATAAATCATAAATGATTTTCAAAATAAAAGAAAGAGCAATAAGCAGGTGGAAAAACGAAAAGACACAGCATAAGACAGTAAAATGTAAAAATGGAGAAAAGGACAGAGGAGTGTTCCATGAGAGCACTTTCATCTATAACCACACAAGTTTTACTGTCACAAAAAGAAGACAGAGTAGGCAAGGGCAGTGTGAGGTGCACTTATGACAAAGCTTTCTGCATTACCCAAACCAATGCAACACTAATTAACAATACAATACAGATAGATAAAACATGTACAGTCTTCTTGGCATGGCACTGGAGATCTGTGGCTTTGGCCTAGTATAGAACTGGAAGGGAGTACATAATACAGTGATTCAATAATTCACCATCTACAGTGTCAGAAAAGTAATGGAAGTTTCTCATCAGAGGCTCCTCTCACACTATCACATTATATCTCTTATTTATTTATCAGGTGTCCACCCATCCAGCGCAGCTTGCAGGCTAACCAGCGTCTCAGTGGGCAGAAATACTCATAGTGAAACTGCTGAAACTCAGGTGTCCTCCGAATGTCCCTCAGAAAGGCCACATCTAATTCAGATTCTGTCAGAGCAATAAGGAGGAGAAGGAGGGCAAAGAGCAGAGTGAGAGTCACCAAGAAGAGCCGTGCCAAACTGCTAATGACTTCGCTCACCTGCTCTGCCTCCACTCTTCCACTGGGTTGTTGAAGCTGTTCTACATCAGTTACTCTCCCTCTTATTCTAGCCATCCTCCTTCGGTCTGGAGTGAATATCTCTGGCTCTCTCTCTTCCTGGATGCTGGGACGGCCAATGGTATTGCGACCCAAGGACTGGTCCAGTGAGCAGTTGCTGGATACTGGTGTGGGTAACACACTGTCAGAAGGGCTATAGGACTCTTCTGAGAATTCTGCTGCCGCATTCTTGCCCTCTGAACCATTGCCACGAGAACTCAGAAAAGAATCACCATGCGACACTGAACGCACAGGTGTGGAGTGGCCACTGTCACGTAAAGACTCCAAACCTGAGGGCGCAAAAAACCAACAGAAAATGCAATTACAGTTACTCTGGTTGTTCAAAACGGTGATATACAGTCATGTGAAAAATTAATACACCCAATGAAAATGAACAAGCAAACATCTTTAATACAGTGTCTACAGATAAAGATAATATACTTTAAGCAAATTACAAGAGCAGGTAACTTTTTCAAGTAGAAATAATATTCTCTGTGGAGGAAGTCCAGTCAATTTTGTTTGTATAGCTGAGGAACCTGAGGACGGTAGAAGCAAAAAAAGCAGAAGGAAGAAACCTTAGGAGGAACCAATGCTCAACTAATAGACAACTACAATGAGCAGAAAGAAATAAAACAGTATCCATTTCCAAATCTAGCAGCTAGAAGCATACGGCTTGGAGCAGATCTAGCATATGGTTGTACAGAGTTGGACAGTAACAAAGTACATTTACTTAAGTACAGTTTTTGAGTATCTGTACTTTACTTAAGTAGTCTTTTTTGGGGAAACTTTTAACTTTCACTTCATTACACTTGAAAGACAAAACCGAACTTTATACTTCACTACATTTCTGTCAAGATTCTCGTTACTTGTTACTTTCAGAGTAACTTCAGAAAGCGAGTTGATCGCGGAGCCCTGCCTTTCAAAATAAACTGTACCACGCATGTGAGACTGCACAGCATAAGACGAGTGAACCGCAAGCCACCAAATACACTACAGTACAGGAAGTATGGTAGATGGTAGATGCTTTTGACTTGGTGTGGGCACTCCTGCAATAAATCTTTTACTTTTGTACTTTTAATACTTAAGTTTTTTTGGAAGCAAGTACTTCAGTACTTTTACTTAAGTAAAATTTGACTGTATGAATTTCACTTGTATTGGAGTAACATTTGACTAGTGGTATCTGTACTTTGACTTAAGTATTGAAGTTAGGTACTTTGTCAGCCTCTGTGCATGTAAAGCATAAAGTACAGGGAGATGGTCCATGGTAGTCAAAGCTAATCTGAAAGTAGGAGTAGGAGGCCCAGTGATGGGTGGTCCAGACATGGAAGACAAGAGGTGCAGCAGTTCTAGCAGTTCATGGTGGTTGTCGAAAGAGTAAGAAAGCCTTTGGGTTGGGTATTTGGGCTCTTATAAACAGTTGTGTGAGGATTAAAGCTGTAAGCTTCAAACTAGAAGTAAGGCTTAGGGATGTTCCTGCCAGCTGGATGTGGACAGAACACTGGCATCTTAGAGGGTATCATGTGGCTCACCAGAAAAAGAGAGAGAAGAAAAGAGAGAGGAGTTGTCAGGGATGCTCAATGTTACAGTAATTAAAAACAAAAAAAAGCAGGAACTCTTGCAAAACTGGCTGTAACAGCATAACTAAAGAGAAGAGCCAGTAAGATAGCACAAACTGGGGGATAGGGGAGCCATACACTTGACTGTCAACAAACCTGAGTGAACACTTCTGAGTGGTGCTTCCAAATTGGTAAACCCAGACAATCTATGCATGACAACTTTCCAGATCTATCCCTTATATAACTAGAGGTACTAACTGAAGGCTTGCGTAAACAGACAGATTTTCAGTCTAAAAACTGAGACTGTCTAAATCATAAACATAATTTGGAAGGTTGTTCCATAACCGTGGGGCTTTAAATGAGAAATGGGGATGATATCATATCATATCTGCTGCATTCTGAGCTTACTTATGCATTCAGTAGCACATCGAGACAGTAAGGCATTACAATAATCTAACTTAGATATAACAAATTCCTAAACTATTTCCAGAAGGAAAAGAGACTGAAAATGCTGCAAAGAAGAGCTGAGCTACAGGTATGTAACTTGAGAGGAAAACTGGGAAACAAAAAGGAGAGAAGAAATGACTAGTTACTAGTTCTAGTTCTCTGAATTGACTGGGAAACTAGGAACTCTGGTACAGGAGGACTAAAGACAGAGCAATAAGGGACTTGGAAGCTTGAGTCTACATACTCTCCCTAATGAATTGTGGTGGAAGTGGTGGTTCTGGTGACAGGTGACAACCCCCTCTGGTGGTATAAGTGGCACATGGTCTCAAGAAAGTTCCATGGTGAGCATTCACAGAGGTATATGCAGTAATCATAAAATATTTTATACTCTTTTTGCAATTTTTTGGCAATACCACTAGAACAATTAATTAGTTAATTAAAAATGTGCTCATCAATGCAGTTAAGCAAACTTTTAGTGCTTTATAATGAGTATGAATGGGCTTCAAAAACATTGTTTTAAAGGATATTTGTGTTAGAGCAGCCCCTGATCTAAAGAAGCACCGTTACATTTTTTTACATAATTATAAAGCCAGCTCCAAAATTATTTCAGAGTAAATAAAATAAAGGATTTTTAAAAAATGTAGTTAATTAGTTTAATTTCACTGAGAAAAATGAAACAACAAACAAACTTTTGAGGTGGAAATAAAGGTGACAAGAATTTAGAGCTTCTGTATCTGGTAAAGATATTGGTTAGAGGATGATAATTTCCTTGAAATTCTGAATACCTGGAAAACCTGAATACAAACACAGCAAGACAGATGGACCTTTGTGGGCCAACGTTTTTATAATTTTATACCTTCCAGGCTCTGGGAGCATAAAAGTGAAAGCCTTTACGCAAAGGTACCCATTTTGTGAGATAAAGGATGATACCTTTCAGGCTCAGGCAAGGGACAACTGTAGACAATGACAAATGCTCATCAATAATAATCAAACAATAATCAAATTACTTTGCCATCATATATAATCGTTTTAAATCCTTTTCTTCTTTTCCCATTTATTCTCTGGACAGATCGAAACGCAGACAACTTGTGGAGCTTGTTGCTGTCAGATGTCCATGTACAATGAGAGTTTCATGTGGAGGAATAGCGTATCATCACACATGACAGGAAGTAGTTTGGTGACATCGTCATGATCGTATGGTTGTGTGTGAGGTTGTGTGAGATCACAGTAACACAAGTCACCTAATGTACGTTTACCGCTTCAGGAATTGAACTGGTCAGAGAGGCAACTCCCCAACCGTTGCACTTCCAACTAGATCAATGTGTATTAATGTGTAATTAATGTGTATTAAGTATTTAAAAGCAGAAAGTTATTTCAGGCATTGTGAAGTATTATTTTGCCTTTGGCAGCTCTACTGAACATTTTCTCTAGATTTCTGGTACTGGTGACTTTTTTGGGGGGATTCTGATTAGACTTTTTTGGAATTAACTTGAATCATTGCACTTGAAACCTCAGTGTACAGAGATTAGAAGCAGATCCTTTAAGTTGGGAAGTGAAGGCCAAGTAAACATCCGGAATGTTCCTCAAACCATTCCTGAACAATATTTACAGTGATGCATGACACATAAATTTCCAGCATATTACTATTATATACAAGAATCCAGATATCAGCTACTCCCTATATCTCATCATAAACCATCTAAAATGGAAAGCAATAAGATACACATAAAGGAAAGCTGCTGAATGTATAGATTACACATTACTGTGTTTGAGTTTGTGTGTTACCTCCAACTCCAGAGAGTCGATTGTACTGCGGAATGTTGAGTCTAGAGGAAACTCCAGATGAGCTGGTGGAATCCTGCAGCAAAGGGATGAGGGGCAGAGCCCCCAGGACTGTCCCCAAGAGCCTGGGGCCCAGAGTCAGCACCCGCACCTTCACGTCCCGATAGCAATGATTAATCATTCGAAGGTGAACATTAACCTTCGTCTTAATCCGGATCAGACACTTCACCATGATGCTGGCATGTGTGTGAGTGAATGAGAAGATTTATCTGATAACTAATAACTTATTTTTTAAGTAAATGTGTTAGTTTATATAAAATAGAAATCAAATGGAAGAAAAAAGTCACTCAGGTCAAAGAAGATCGGAAGTGTGGGTTACAAAGGAACAAGCCCACCCAAATGATCCACCCACACCCTCACTCACATTGTAAAGACATACATGGAGTGTCACTGAAAGACTCTATTTACAGAGAGTGTAAGAATAGCACTGCAGCATGAAACACAGTGGGGAACAGATTGTCTAACTTTTCATTGTATGTTTTGTGTTCCAGTGAAAAAAGATAAAAAGACCAACAAGTAATATTTAATCTTACTATAATACAATCTATTCTGCAAAGCCATAACATAAACAAAGTGTTATATTTGTTTGCATTTATTTATTTATAATAAATATATTAGAGTAAATTGGGGCAGTGGTGGCCTAGTGGTTAGGACTTTGCCCCTGAGATCTGAAGGTCGCAGGTTGAAGTCCCAGCGTGGGCACCACTGAGGAACCCTTGAGTAAGGTACCGTCCCCACTTCACTGCTGCCCGGGCGCTGTTGATAGCTGCCTGCTGCTCCACGTGTGATGGGTTAAATGCAGAGGACAAATTTCGTTGTGGTGACTGTGTGCAGTGGTGTATTCGCAATGATCGGAAATCACGAATCACTATCACTAAACATATTCTTCAAAAAATATTTTCTTCTCAAATATAAAGTTAACATCATTATCTATTTCTCATAGTGATCCACCAGTTGGAAAATACATGGTAATCTCTCATATTCCATAAAGCTGATATAGAGATTGAGATTGTTTGTCAATAGCTACAGTTAAATCAGTAACTATAATATTAAAATTGCAGTGTAATGGAGAACAGTGATTACAAACAAGTACTGTCCTCAGTATGAAGACAGAATGACAGGGCCAGGTGAATGTCTGGCCACATACTGCACCAGGCAAGAGTTCTCATATTACAGACAGACACATGAAGGGAGGAAAATGTTGCTATTCGCTGTCATGTTGTTACAGACAACAATAAAACCAAATGATTTTAATACATTAATAAAAGCATAGAACAAAGCAAAATCTTAATCCACATAACATCTATTTGTTAAAAGAGAGCTTGTAAGTTTCATGCCTTTGAAAGAGTTAGATTAGATTACAGCCTTTATTGTCATTGCACAAACCACAATGAAACCTACAGCAATCATTAGGTGCATTCACAAATAACAGACATCATTTTAAAAATTAAAATACAGATATTTTACTATATAGCTTTCACTATATTCAAGCTTTGGGTAAAGGAATCCACTTTATAGTAGAGGTCAGGACAGATTTGTGCTTCAGTTTCATTCTAGAGCAGACCTCTTTATTTATTATTTATTTATTGGTTATTTTTAAGCACTTTACAGCTAATGAATTCTTGAATTATATCCATTTGTACACAATCTGTCTGACTGTTGATTGATGCATTCCAAACTCTTTAGAGATAGCCTTCTAACCTCCAGCTTTCTGGGCATCAACAACTCTTTTTGTAAAGTCCTCGGGCACCTCTTTTGTTCAAGCAATTACACACATCCACAAATGTGTTGTATCGTGATTTGGTTTTGCTTCCATGTTCTTTAAATAAAACAGGGTGTCCCACTCACGCCTGATTATTATCCCAATGACCAGACTCTGATTTCACCTTCAAATTATATTGTAGTGGTTGGGGCAGCTCCCATTGGCGGGGAGTTTGTGCATTGTTATGCAGATTATGTCTGTTCTGTGAGTTTGCAGGGTGCGGGAGAAGCAGTGGGTGGTTGCTTATGGTTTACTGTGTTTGTGTGGGCAGGCTGGCGGTGAGTGCCTAAGCTCACCATCTTCATAACAATTGCGGAGATGGGTGACCTGGCTGGGTTTAGACACTCGCTGCCATCCTCGCTCACAGGTTTCATGCTTGTGTATGCCCTAGCCAGTAGGGGTTGCACAGGGTACAGGTTGGCCTTTATAAAGGTTGGTTGAGCAAGCAATAAATACCTGGTTATAGCTCACTTCCTTTTGGTGGGTGGGTGTGTGTGGGTGTGTGTGTGTGTGTTAACTTGGAAATTAAAAATCTTTTGTAGGTGTGTAGGTGTTTACCTTCCATTATGGATATATGGACTGCTCTCCTGCGTGCTTGGGGCACACTACTCTGTCGTGGGCCATGCGTAATGGAAGGACAACTTCTGCTTGGGACCATCCCAGCCCTAAGTAGTACACATATACATGTATTAATTAAAATCAATACTCTAAACATTGTAATATAATAATAATCATCATCATCATGATTATCAAACAAAAATAAATAAGTTTTTACTGCAGTTAAAAACTCACCTGTGGATTTCTGGTGGCTCTCTTCTGATTTTGGCGCTTTGCTCCATCACTTCCTTTGCCACTTTGCCACTATTATAGATCATAACAACAATCTCAACAATTTTACAGATCATTACAGAATAGTTCATATTAGGGGTGGGCCATAATATCGATATTGCAATATATCGTCGTCCTTGCTCTTGCGATACGATAATCGATACACCGGGGGCAATATCGATATTTAAATTTGCCACCTTCTTGACTCACCAGCATCGCTACCTCTCCTCTCCTCTGGGTGGCGCTGCTCGACTTGATTGATTGATTGACTTGGAGAGCAGAAGAAGATGCT
>JBBIGC010040165.1:0-11816 GCA_037576955.1 Lepidarchus adonis
GACAGAATCAGACCTGTTTTTAATGCAGTGTCTCCATGACAGAATCAGACCTGTTTTTAATGCAGTGCTGCCTGAGGCCTGAAGATCACAGGCGTCCAGCCTCGTCCCTAAGTGTAACATTTGACCAAATAACAGACCAAATAATACTTTTCACACTTATTTTGCCACGTCCCAACATTTTAAATGTGTTGCAGGCTCCAGGTTTTTTGTACTTTTGGCAGTTAAACAAAAATTTAGCAGAATTTACAAACCACAGATATTTTGTTTTACTTTGACTGCGTTCTACAAAATGTCCACACTCTTCCAGAAAAAGGGTTTGTATCTCTCACTCTATTACATAGGAGCAGCACATTTCCTTATTAAGGAGTTGTCCTATCACAATCTGGAGTTGGAGCGTAATCGAAGGGTGGAGCATGGCAGTCGGCCTCAGGATGTCTGGCCCTTCATTATTCTCGCTGATGATTCCTGCGTCATGTGGAACAGTGTGGACGTGGACCCCAAAAAGTATTAGAATTCTTTTTCATAAAGGCCTTCACATATTACTACACTTTGTTTTTCTGTTTTTTATTATTTATTATCAATCTACTCCAAAAAGCTTAAATTCACTTATAATGGCATGAAAATGTATTTGAACCTTTTGTAATTTCATGTTTTTCTGCATTAATTAGTCTTAAAATGTGATCTTCATCTGAGTCAAGGGTATTGATAAACATAATGCCTAAAATAATTATGTTTGTGAAATCCCTTGAATTAATTCACATTTTATGACAAATTAATGAGTGTTGGCTGTAACCTACAGTACCTAATGTACTGCTGATTTTTTCTGAGGTCATGTTTGTGAACTGATCTAATGGTGTGTGTTCATGTCTGTATGTGTGTGTACCTCTAGTGGCACCGCCGGAGCAGAGAGGAATGTGTCACTGAAGCAGGTGCTTCAGCACATGGAGTCGTGTCCAGACATCAGCCAGTATGGCCTCTGTGGTCTCAGGAAGTGGTCGAGCCGGGGGTCCAGAGCAGGTCAGCGAAGAGAGCCTTTCTCCCGAGTACATTTACATGACTTTCTGCTCCTCAACGTTGACCTTACACAGGACGTACAGTACAACCAGAATCGGTGAGCTCAGACAGCAGTTTCATTTCCTCTCAGTGTATAATAATGTTCAGCATGTTACAGATGCATGATGGAGCCCTAAGAGAGATCCCTGTCTCATTTTCCCTCTGTCTACACTAGGTTTACGTGTGATGATGTGGACTTCAATCTCCGCGTTCAGAGTGCAGGTCTTCTCATGTGTCGCTTTAACAATTTCAGTGTGATGAAGAAGCAGATCGCCATCGGAGGATACCGTACTTTTATCATAAAGACCAAGGTAGGCTCATCCCTTAAGTACTGAAACTTTCTCTCTCGTCCTTTTTTCTTAAACAAATTTGTGTAACAACATCTAGAAGTTAACAGTGCATTTGTCCTAAAGGAAAACTCCACTGATGCTGAAGGAAAGCTAAAGATTGTTTAGTAACATCATTCAGATGCAATAGTGCTTATGCTAACCCTTCATTTTATTTAATTCGTTTTCATCAACACTTGTGTGTTTGGTTTTAACTGCTCCTTTAAAATGAGCTGATTCTGTGCACATCTGCTTCGTTTTACAGCAGTTTTAACAACAGCATAGCATGTTTGTGATTTTAATACATTACTATTATTACTGTTGTTAAACTCCTCAGATGACTGATGTCCCAACCACAGTGCAGCCATCCCAGTACATATGTGCCCCAGACAGTAAACACCTGTTCCTAGCAACACCTGCTCAACTTCTGCTGGAGAAATACCTACAACATACAAGCCAGCGGTTATTTCCCCTTAGTGCCAGTAACTACAGCCACCCAGTGCTTTCTGTGGACTGCTACCTTAACCTGGGCCATGAGGTACACCATGATTCTTAGTGAGCAGAAGCTAAAAAACTGTAGAATGATGATCTATTGTAACTTATTATTAAATGTGTTATTGATTCATTATAAAAGTATAAAGGCAACTAAAGTGCTGAATGGATAAAAAGCTGTTAATGTGAGCTTGTTAGTTCCTGTCATTAATTACAGATTACATTAATGGAATAAAAACTTTTTGTAGTATTTAGTCATTCTTAAATTATGATAATTAAATATACTGTACTTCCCCAACAATAGGCTGTCCCACACTATAGGCCGCCCCATTCTATAAGCTGCAGAAAATGTGCATTTATGTTTTAAAACTCTAAGATAATCGCCCCATGTTATTAGCTGCAGTGTTTCTAAATTTACTGATCTGAAGTAGAAGAATCTAATTTGACCCCTGGAACCTTTGCAGCTCAATACCAGTGACATTACACTGTAGTTCAGCATAAACTATTAAACTGATCAAATTTGAAATATATCGATATCATGCCACATGGCAAGAACTACGCTGCAGAATTTAAGCTTCAGGTTATTGCTTTTGCAAAGCAACATCTGCAAAATCTGAGACGAACACATGTTCAACATCAGCGATTTTGAAGGATTAGAAGAAAGATGCTTTTCAAACTGTTCATTGCTGCAGTAAACAGTGCATTTAAATTCAAGTTTTAATTTGGGTATGTCAACTTTTTGTACTGAATTATAATTTTAGCGAATGTGTTTTCATGTTTTTAGCTAATGTGTTTTAATGCCGCCCCATTTAAGCAAGATACACCAAATAGCAGGTTTGTAAAACTCATGTATGTCTATGGTTGGGAAAATATGATTAGTGATTTCCAATCATTGTGAATACCAGAGCACACAGTGCACCACAACGAAATTTGTCCTCTACATTTTACCCATCACACGTGCACACATGGGTACCTCAGTGGTGCCGAAGCTGGGACATGAACCTGCAACCTTCAAATATCAGGCGCAATGTCCTAACCACTAGGCCACCACTGCCCCCAACAATAACCTGTATATTTTTTGATACTAATGATTTGGTCCTAGCACTTTGGTCCTGTGCTAGTTGTAAAGTGCTTTATAAATAAAGTTGAGTTGAGTTGAGATTGGATTAGTTCTATTCCCTGACCATGATTGCTACTGTATCATGTGTTTCAGGTGACCGTCTGTTTTGTCAGCTCAAGGCCACACTCCATCAACATCAGCACTGCTGGGCTGCTTTTCAGTGGTCTCCTGCTCTATTTTTGTGACTCTTTTGTCACACCTGGCTTCCTAAAAAAGTTCCAGTTCCTAAAAGGTGAGCGGAAAGCTGTAATCATTTTCTAATTATTATAATATTATATATATTATATATTCCAGATAAGTCCAAGTCTCGTCCAAGTTTGCCAGCAAGTTTCCAGCTTCTCTGATATCAATAATTAAACTTCTCTACATATTCCCCTAAAGCATTATTCAGCTTTCCTTTACTTTGACTAAGTTATTGATGTGATTATAAAAAATACTTCTAGGCCTGGGGTCAGTCTACTCAAAAGAAATTATAGGCAATTGCCACTAAATCAATAAGTAAAACCTCTTTTCATTATTTCCTTTTTGTAAGCATCAACATTCCGCACCTTGAGCTGTGATCTGAAACTACATTTCAGGCTTGAGCTATGCAAAGCTAAATATGAATAAGAATAATATTTTATTCCTAATATTACTTTTATGTTTATTCATTATGATCTTTTCTAAGTAACCTTTATGGATGGAAAACAGGATTTTAATGATCTGAAAACTGTTTTTATTTTGATGTGTTTCAAAGTGAAACAAACTGAAATGTTTGAAGTGAAATTAACTGTAATGGACCCAGCAGAGCGCGGCAATGAGGGGGCCTTGAAGGCAGCTTTAGAGCTGCAGGGAGCTGCTATAGGGAGACATGAGGAGGCCCTTCAGCAGATAATTACCCAGCTGCAGCAGCTGACGGTTGCGCTGCAGGTATCTGCTGAAGCCCCCTCTCCTCCTGCTCCTGCTCCCCCTGAGGGGGGCCAGACCTCCATGTCCTCCATGCCTCCCCTACCAGCGCCAGAGCGGTACAACGGGGAGAAAGGCCGGTGCCGGGGCTTTATACTGCAATGCGCACTGGTGTTTGAGCAACAGCCTCACCGGTTCCCCACAGAGAGAACCAGGGTGGCCTTCATGGTGGCTCTTCTATCAGGGAGGGCTCTTAAGTGGGTAACGCCCCACTGGGAGTCCTCCTCTGAGGTGTGTGGCTCTGTGGCACGCTTCACTAAGGCGCTCCGAGACACCTTCGACCACCTGGCTGCCAGTGAAACCAAGGGGGTGGAACTATTTAACCTCAGGCAGGTCGACTACGCCATCGAGTTCCGCACCCTGGCAGCCGAGGTAGGGTGGGGAACCGCTGCTCTAATGGCAGCCTTCCGGCAGGGCCTTAGTCGGGAGGTCAAGGACGAGCTGGCACTTTGTGACCCCCCGTCCACTCTAGATTCGCTTATTGAGATGGCCATCCGGTTAGACCACCGGCTTGGAGAGCGCAGACGAGAGAGGGGCTCATCTGGTGACTCACAGCCTCAGAGGTCGCCTACCCCCTTGGAGTATCAGACTCCGGAGGAAGGGGAGGGCGGCCCTGAGGCCATGCAACTAGGGTGGGGTCACCTCGTGGGGGAAGCGCTTTACCACAGGGGCAGGCCTACACTCCGGCCCTGCCTATCCCGGTCTGTTCCTGAACGCCGCCATCAGGACAGCCAGGCAGCCGGAGAAGCGCGTTAGGGCCTTTATCGACTCAGGGGCTGCGAGGAGTTTTATGGACATCGGTCTGGCAAACCAGCTCCATATGCGGTCAACCGAATTAGTGCATCCCCTGAGTCTCTCCGCCATTGACGGCCGTTCCATGGGGCCGGGGGCGGTGACTCGACAGACCTGCCCCGTATATGTGCGCATAGGCCAACACAGGGAGCAGGTCACGTTCCTCCTGGTTAAGACCCCCGCTCTGCCTGTGATCTTGGGGTACTCGTGGCTCCAGCGACACAACCCCCATATCGACTGGGGTACAGGTACCGTGGTGTCCTGGGGACCCCGCTGTCATAAGGCATGCCTGGCCCAGAACGGCCAAAAGGAGACACGGGGTTCCCCCATGGTTAGTGCAACTGGCTCTCAGGTGCCCAGTAGGCCCCGGGACCTGAGAGGGGATAGCAGCCCGCCAGAGGGTAGGGTGCCCTGGTCCAGGCCAGACCCCGCTGTGCTTTCTGGCGCCTGTGTTCTTGGTGGGGGGCGTGGGGGTTGGGGTACTGTAAGGGGCACACGCCGTCAGGCCCCAGCAGTGCCTCACCAGGCCACACGAGGTACTGTAGGGGGCGTGCGTCGTCATACCCCTGCAGTTCTCAGTCAGGTAGAGAGAAACAGAAGGCCTACCAGAGCAGGTGATTCCACCTCTGTAGTTCCCGCGCTGGCCAGGGGGGGTCAGCGGTGAGGTGCTATCAGCGGTGATTGCCTGCACCGCTATTCCACAGTAGCGGTGGGTTATTTGCTTTGTTGTTGTTTTTCCCGCCTGTATTCTGGCGCTGTTTTCCTATCTCTATTGCCGTTTCTTTCTCCGGCAGAGAGAGCCCCTAGATATCTCAGCGTGTTAAGGCGTTAAAGGCCGGGGCGGGGTTCGAGACTCACCTGAGACCAACTTGAAATCACTCCCCGTGTGTATGTCTGGGTGGAGGAGTGATTACCCTTAGATTGTTGGCTTATTTATTTATTTAATTTATTTATCTTTTTATTTGTTTCTTTATTTTCTGGCATTCAGTATTCCATAGATCACTGTCATTACATTTAAATAGCTGTAATTTACACAGCCTCAGAAATAACCATTTTGATATTTTGCCATTTTGGCACACAGTGCACATCTTTTAAACACATTTGTATATTTGAAATTAATATTAGTTCATATTAATATTCTGTCCAAACTGCATTTCAGAACTGCTCCTTTAAAGGGTTTTCCTAAATGAAAACATTCAGGTTCTACCTTTTAGGAGTATGTTTAGAACAGCAGTTGTATATTTCTAACAATGGCAGATTTGGTTTGTGAGAACACTGTGCAAGACTCCTGTCTGCTTATCCAGGGGCAACGCTGTGTGTGATCTGCCCCAATCGGAGTGCTCTTCGGCAAACTGTGGTCCGGCTGGAGCTTGAGGATGAGTGGAGATTCCGTCTGAGTGATGAGTTTCAAACAGCCAACGCGAAAGAGGACCAGCCCCTCTTCTTTCTGACAGGGAAACACATTTGACACTGATGTCTACTGGACTGGTCTACTGTGGTCTCACTTTTCTGTTTATAATTGTATATACTCTTTGGTTTTCTCTTGTTTGTGTGCGTTGTTACTGTTCTCTGACTAAATCAGATGTTACTCTCACAGCATTCACTTACATATTTATTACACGACTGAGTTTTAGGACTGTACCTTTTGTATTTTTGTTGTGTTTCTGCTTCATATGCCTTAATTATTCACAGAGCATTTAACAGCCAAGCAGATGTGAATTATGCAGAGAATATTTTTAGAGAAATAATATTTTTTATAAATGTTTGTTTGGTTCATTCTGTTATAATGTTTTTATAACTATAAATACACAATGCAAAATTATTTATGCTTCTGCTTTTTATTCTTAAGAAATTGCTTGTGCCATTGTATAAGTCACTGAATTTTTTAACATTAGTTAATTACTGACTGGTTCTTACTGAGTTGCAGCTTCAGAAACCCTAAAACCCAAGACCCATTCCAGGTTCCACTGAGGAACAACAGGTAAACTGTGTTATAGGATATCTCATTAATTCTTGTGGAAAACAATCTGGCTCAGTCCCACAGAAGACATAATGTAAAAGGTATTATTGCATTATAGCTTGCTGCACATGGGGCTGCATAGCCACAGACCAAGAGTGCTGATCCACTGCACATGAGCATCAGAACCAGGCTGTAGTGGTCTGGTCTGATAAAGAACATCTTTCTTTACATCATGTGAACACCCAGGTACAGTGGTCCTGGGAAATATCCCATATTTGTATATGAATGTGACCTTAAACATTGTCTGTTTTGGTCAAACTAAATCTTAAGAGTCAGTGGGTCATGTAGCAAAACAATGATCCTAAAAACACAAGTGGTTCTACCAGAGAACAGTTAAAGAACAATAGAGAATGTTCTGGAATGACTAAGTCAAAGTCCTGACCTTAATCCAACTGAAATGTTGAGGAAAGACCTAAGAGCTTCATGTGAGGAAATGGTTCTGTATGGAGGAATGGGCTAAAACTCCCATATGCAGGACTACAGCATATATATAGTTACAGTTATTGCTGCCCAAAGGAGAATTCACAGCACACTGAAAAAAAGTTCACTGGAGATTTACCGGCAGTGACAGTTGGTTTATTAAAAGTTAATTTTAAAAATTCCTATTTGATATTAATGACCATTAACTGTCTTAATTTGCAGTATAAACTACCTTAACTCTGTTAATGTGCAGTACTAACTGCAGTAATTGTGTTTATGTGCAGTATTAACTGCATTAACTGTTAACATGGAGCATAAACACCATTATCTGTGTTAATGTGCAATAGTAAGGGTCACCTGGCCACTATGCGCCAGTGTGGGGAGGTTTGACTTCCCCTTGCTAGCATTTTGGTCTTTGGGCCTTATCAGCCTGAAAACAGCCCTACCCAACTGAGTGTGTCTCTTTCCATATTTGATCATCCATCGTCTGAAGGCTCTGGGTTCCAAGGGAAAACTGGAGGTTGGTGGCCTGGGGTGAGTCAAGATGAGGTACGATGAAGGTAATTTTGAGCATATTCTGCCCATGCTATATACTTGGCCCATGTGGATTGAGACTTTAATATTGCTAATAAAACCTCCTGATCTAGTCTCTCAAATTTACCATTGCTTTCTGGCCTAAAACCAGTTGTGAGATTTATAACAAACCCCAGTTTTCGTAAAAAGAAAAATACAGAGGTGAACTGAGGTTTCCTGTCACTTACTATTTCTTCAGCTAAATCCAAAAGCATGAAAAACCTGATTTAACACTACTTCTGATAGCTCTCACACCGTGGGTAAGTCTGACACATCTTGGAAAAACAATCGATGATGATCGTATTTCCTTCCGAAGAAGGTAAATTTACTGCCAGGTGGGTCCAGGGTCTATGAGAGGTAGACAGGGGCTGTAGAAGGCCTGTAGGATGCTGTCGAATAGATTTAGATTGCACATCCACAGAACAAGATGAAACCAAATTCCGCAATGTGCTTTTCAGCATCAGAGAAGCCCAAACAGTGCACTGTGCAAAATGTTTCAAGACTCAATATTGTTCTCAATTTTCGTAAAAGAACTCTCGTTGCTGGAAAGTGATTCTCTGCCTGAAAAGGGCAGAAAAAAAGTACTGTTTGCAAAATGTTTCATGACTGCGCTCAATGCGGTCCTGTTTCAGAAACAAAGCGGGAGTAGGCAAATATTAATGTATGTAAGCCTCACATTGGATAACATGGAGAAACGTCATCACACATGCACCCGACATGCGGTAGGGGTCGCAAAAGCAATCACAAAAGCAGCTCAAATCGTTCAGGGCCTCCCTCTTACTGTATTAACTACACACAGTGATGTGGCAAATGTCAATTCACAAGCATTCACTATGATGTCGCTCAGGCAGCACAGGCTTACTAAAAGTCTAGAGGCGCCATATCTGCACTTCACACACGAAGGGATCAATATGGCAGATCAGATGGGGAGTGGGGAACCCCATGCGTGTGCCAGATTAGTGGAAAAAGAAGACAGGGCTAGAGAAGACCTAAGAGCCGGCCCGATTGAAGATGCAGAGAACTATTTTACTGATGGGTGTTGTTACAGGAACCTGAGAGGTGAACTGGAGGCAGGATACGCAGTAATAGTGGAGACAGACAGAAGATGCATTACTCTCTGTCAGAATGTCTGTTTGTAGGACTTCTGGACTGACGCCATACGAGGCCATGACTGGAAGTTTTCCAGGTCCTGGAACCCAGATTCGAGCTCTAAGTGACCCGATAAGGGTAAGTGAGGAGGACAGGGTGTGTGCGCTTAACAAACATTTCTTGAGGTTGTCTTCCCAGGTTCCAGACGTCAGCCCGCGAACTGTGGAGTCCGGACCACCAAACGCAGGATGGGTGTATCTGAGGGTGATCAGAAGGAAGTGGTCTGAACCTAGGTCCATTCGAGGTCACAGAGTGCACAAACTACGCTGTTCGAGTGAAGGGTAAAGGCGACACGTGGTACAATTGGAGCCAATGCAGAGCTGCTGAGGGGCCATGTCGAAGCTTGGGTGAGGTGAGGCAGGACCTGCGGAACAACGAGGAGAGCAAAGACACTGAGACCAATAAAGAGGCAGAATAATCCTCTGGTCTGCAGTGCAATGGGTCTGGGGTCCACCCCTCAGGCCGAAGACAGAAGACTCAAGTAGAGAAGACTGTTTTATATGCTTTAACTTTTTTTGCAGGTGGTCCCGTATTTTTTCTGATATTATAAATGTTGTTTTTGTGGTTGTTTGTTTGTGCTCTTTTCCCTGGAGGTGCAGCCGGGCGAACCGAGGACAGGTGCGAGGGGTATTATAAGAGTATCACATTACAATATGTGCAGGGCTCAACTACGTCATACCAACTTGATTTATGCATGATAATCAATTGTGGGGGTCTAAACTATGCCTGGCGGGGATATGAGGTGTATTTGTGTCACTGTCAATACGTAGATAGGGGCTGCGAGGGAAATAAGCCGTGGGTGACAAGGGGTGGAGGATGGTGTGATAACTGGGGCCAAGTTCGCAAATATACAGGGCAGTGGGTACCATACAGATCATTAAAGGAGGGATCTTTGTGGGATAATGTTGCCATGCAACGCGATTTTTCTGCTACTCAAAATCCAATAACTCTAACACTCTCCTCCCTTTTGTGGCCCATAGGGGGGGCAGAAAGGACAATGTATTTTGTTTTAGGGGTAGACATAGCGGGCAGAGACCCGAAGGGAGTGGTGAAAATTGAGTTTATAGATCCCATACCTGAAGTAACAGTCGCTCCAGATAATTTCGTCCCTGATGTCCCTAGGGTTAACAAATCTGGCATACGGGTGGTTGATTATTCGTTATTTAAACCACAGAAGTTAATTGAGATGGCCAAGGGGTAATGGTGACCTTAATATGTGGCTGGAATGGGTGGCCAACAATGCCAAGGAGAAAAAGTTAAGTAATTGCATTGCCTGTGCCGCGGCACGGCCATAATTATTCACTGAACCCGCTCCGTTGTACCCAGAAATAGATGAAATAGGTTTTAATTGCATGTTGCGACTGACATGCGAGGCGACACCTGAAAACTGCGCCACCTTGGCTGATTTATTTCCTACCATTGATTACAACACTAAGCCAGGCCCGTTTCACCCCAATCGAGCTAATTACACATGCTTTAATTTTACAGGCATTAAGAGGGAGGCATTCCCGAGGAGTGGTGTGCCTCCATTAGGAATGGTTCTGAAGTCGGCCCGTGGGCCCAGCAGGACTATACTATTACTGCGGTGATTACAGGCTCACAGTGCGGATCCAGCGCGCGGATTTCGGACTGTGCGTCCCTATGATCCTTATTGGAGAAAAGAGGGTGATGGGCGTAATAGTCGCATTAGACGTCATACTCTGCTTAAGCGTTCTGTCTTTGATCTTCACTCTGATTCACCCACGTACATGGATGCAATCGGGGTCCCTAGAGGTGTCCTCGATGAGTTTAAATTAGCTGACCAAATTGCTGCTGGGTTTGAAACCTTATCATTGATCTCAGCCTTCTTCCCCGTAACGCTCAATAAGAATGTAGATCGGATCAATTGCGTCCACTATAATGTCCTTAGGCTGGCCAATCCGACACGCAACGCTAAAGAGGGGTTGGCAGAGCAGTACAAAACCGCATTGCGTTAGACATGTTACTTGCAGAAAAAGGGGGTGTCTGTTCAATGTTTGCCGATTTGTGCTGCACATTCATTCCAAATAACACAGCTCCAGGTGGGTCAGTACATCTCGCATTAGAAGGGCTTAGGACTCTGTCTAAAACGATGCATGAGCAATCAGGGGTAAACAATCCTTTGGACTCATGGCTGACCCACAAGTTGAAATAATGTCAAAACTCAGTACAATGAAAACATAAAACAATATTGAGTCCTGCAATATTTTGCCTAAACTGCACTGTTGCGAGCTGGATCTGTGTGTTGATATCTGAAGGAACAGAGATCAAAAGAGGGATTTTGTGGGATTTCTATATTCTTGTGTGATCAGGACATGTATTATTCCACACTTTTGTGTACTCAGTCTATATAATTCATACTGAGTGCTCCAATCACATAACTCATATACTCTTTCATATTCTCTGAGTGTTTAATTATCCTCTGTGTAACTCTCTGTGTTATGCGCTGATGTAATGGTGACATTGCGGGTAGCAGACAGAACATCGGATAAGTGTATGTGAAGGCCACCTTCCGGAGCTTCTCTCAGAAAAATTTGACTCCCTTATGTCTGAAGAATGTGAAAAACAAGTTTACTGGATGCCACCTGCTGTGACATGATTGAATCATTGGTGTTCTTCTAAAGACATAGGGATGGGGAGTTGGGTGATTCTGGGGGAAGTTCCGAAAAGTGGGTGTGGGGAATCATCTGTATAATTATGACAGTCTGGGTGACCGCCCCTCAGATCAGCGGCAGACTCTACTCTGAGCTGTTCTCCTCCTGTGCACAAGAGGGATTTTTTTTGAATAAAGAAGAGAAAAGAAGTTACGTGTTTGACTATTTGTTTGGCTAGCAATTATTAGACTGAAATATATATATTGTAACCACACCAAACTATATCACTGCATTAAGATATTCCAATGAGTTTA
>JBBIGC010040176.1:0-11815 GCA_037576955.1 Lepidarchus adonis
ACACACACACACACACACACACACACACACACACACACACACACACACACACACACACACACACACACACACGTCATACATGATCACTCACCCATGTTACATTGGTCAAATACTCTCACATACATCCATGCACATCCCATGATGCATCTGGAGTCAGTACTGAATGGGCCAGGATAAATCAGCGCTGTCCCAGCATGCACTGGCATTATCTACACTGGCATTAGACACTACTGCTGCATTATTTGTGTGTTTACTGCTAAAAATCAGTGTGTAGAAAGCAACACAGCATAGGAGCGAGGGACAGAAGAAAAGGAGTGAGAGAGAGCGAGAGAGAGAAAGAAAGAGAGAGAGAGAGAAAGAAAGTGGGTCATTGAGCCTTCAGAGACTTGATGAGATTGAACCGTTTGCTGATGTGGAACAGAGAGAGAGAGAGAGAGAGAGAGAGAGAGAGAGAGAGAGAGAGAGGGATTTGTTCTTATTGTGTTCTTCCTGTCTGTGAGTTAATAAGCACAATTCTCTAACAGACACTGTCTCTGAAGCCCTGATCATATAACATAGCATTAGACTCACAATTACCCCTCCCATACACACACACACACACACACAGAGGAGTCAGCATGTTAAAATTCTCTCAGCATTACAAATCTCTTGAAATCTCAGTGCGAGTGGTTAATAGCAAGCTCATCTTTTTTCAATAAATCTGGATAATTACAAGGTGTGTGCAGAACAGGCTGCTCAACCAGCCACACCTTTAGCCATAGCACTTTTTTCTGGGTTGTGTCCCCAACTCCAAGAGTTTTTGGTTTTGTTTCATACCCACCCCACACACACACAAAAAGATCAAAATTTCTAGAAAGCCCCTTCTCTCCAGAAAGAACATTCACTTTTTTTTTTGCTTTTTTTTGTCCAAAGCGACTTCCAGGTACCGGAACAATCCAACATTAGTTAAGACATGACAGCGCTGATGTGAGAGCTACAAAGAAGTTCAACACATTCATTTACTTCTAGAACACAGCGCACATGCTACATCAGTGCAAATTGAAAGTGCTATAACGTTTATATCTGAGAGGCTAGAAATAGAATAACAGATTCTATGTTAACATTAAGAGCGTATAAGGAAGAAAGCAAGTGCTACAGCATGAACAATGTGAACTACTACTATCTAGTAGTTGTAAAGAGCCCAGGACATTCCTCTTTGTCTTTGTGCTTCAGATGAATTTGTCAAAATTTGTCAATAAGTACAGTAGAAAAACAAGTATCAAGGAGTACAGGACATTCATTCTAATCAATAGAAGACAGACTTCCAATACATTAAGTTACATATGTGTTGCAAGGAACATGAATAGAATGTGTGTATCTGCTGAGCTTACATGCTGAGGTCTTGAGGTGTTTCTTGAAAGTAGAGAGAGTCTCTGCCCATCTAGAAGTGTGCTAACATCACCTGGACGACCACAAAGCTACTGGACAAATGCTTTAAGGGTGAAGGATTCCAAAATAGTACTTTTGGTTTTAATAAGGGCAGTGTGTGGAGAAAGCAAAGCACTGCATTCCTGCATAAGCATAATATAACTTCTGTGAAGCATGGTGGTGGCAGTGTCATGAGTTTGGACTATTTTGCTGCATCTGGGCTTGGTGATGTTCCATCATCATTGATGGAACAATGCATTTTGAATCAAAACAGCAATATTGTTGATGTTAAGACATCTGTTTACAAGAAAGTGGAACAAAAAGACAATGAAGCTCCATCCAGAACTACTACGTTATGCTGCTTTTGTCCTCCATGACCAACACACCCCACCCCCACCTACCTCCACCTCCCACACAAAAAGAGCTCTTTATTCCTCTTCTTACAAGGGAAAAGTGGCACAACCCAAACCTCCTGGGGGTCTGAAGGCCCCTCAGCCCTCTGCTGCTGCTCCAAGATTGGTGGAGAAACACCATCAATCCACATAGGAGCTCTGACACACACAGAAAAACCTTCAGACACTGAAAAGGAGGGAATGGAAACAGAGGGAAAAGATGCTCCACCCTATCAGCTTCCATGCGTAAAGCTCCCCCCCCCTTCTCTCTCATTTTTTCCTTTCTCCTTGATGTTCTCTGGCCCTACTTTCTTTCTGCTCCCTGTCCCCTGCTTCCTCCACTCTCTTCTTCAATTCTTCTTCATTCTTCACTTTCTCATTCTACCTCTCTCACTCTCGGTTTCTCTTTCAGTCTCTTTTCTCTCAGTCATCCTTCTCCTTCTTTCTCCCATACTTTTCCCCTTTTTGCTCCCCACAACTCTCTCTCTCTCTCTCTCTCTGCTTCATAACCAGTTCCTGAGTACATGGAGTAGATCTGCATATCTGTGTGTTTTCTTCCATCTTCTCTTTCTGAATCAGAGCCGAGTGATGGCCAATTCCACCACTCTGTCCTTCATCTGGAGCAGTGATGAGAGATGTAAAGCTAATTTGTGTATTAAAGTTCCTTCACTTCCTCCACTCAGCAGCAGTGATGGTGCGCTGTCAGCGGGGGGCACCACAAGCAGCTTGAGATTTATTCTTTCTTTCAAAATGGATGCCAGAATGAAAGCACTTCAAGAGATGAGCTGGCCTTGAGCTTTAAGGGGAATATTCACAAGGTACAAAATGTGCTGTGTGTGTGTGGGTCTAGATTATTGACTAAACAGCAATAAGACTGTATGTCTATCGCACTAAGCAATTGTTGGCAGCCATTTTTCATACGCTCTTTGTTCTTCTGCTTATGGCAGACAATGTCAGTCACAGCACGATGTCCTTTCCAACTAAGCTCAATGAAAAGACACCATGCCCTCTCAGTAGATACCATGAAAGCATGCATGAGTGCACGGTGAATGTAGCTTTAAATAGTACAAGTACGTCTGCTTGGGCAGCTTTTGAATCAAGTAGAGATACCCCAATCAGCCAGAACATTAAAACCACATGCCTAATATTGTGTCCCTCAGGCCAGCTCTAAATATGGCGCTTCTTACCACCTTCTATCCAGCCATCATTTGACTCTTGCCATCATTTGTCAAAGTGGCTTAGTTCCCTATACTCCTGCTTCCAGCACATAAACTTCAAAAACTGACTGTTCACTTGCTACCCAACTGGTGCCATTGTAACCCTATCATGAAAGTTACTCACTTCAGTTGCTACTGTTATGGCTGATTGGTGTAATGGAAAAAAATGGCAGGACCCATTTGCAGGGGGAACGAAAGTAAAGGAGCACACTTGCGCTTCGTTCCAGCCAGGTAGATAGTATGGAGTATGGAGTGTCTCCTGCACAGGGATACAAGTATGTGGCCCTCTGCATAAAGGAGGTAGAAAACAAACAGCAAACTAATAATGGCAGCATGTTGTTGTTGTGAGGTGTAACGTGCCATGGGCACTGCCAGTATGGCACGGTTTACTGTCAGGGACCTACATGAAAGCCTGTGGATTCCCCTCAGAAATGAGGAACGCATTCACGACTTCCAAATGGAAGAGGTCCTGGAGCATGCATGCTATCTACACGTGGGAATTATCACCTCCCAGAGCAAAACAGAGTGCGCCTCCCCTCTGGAGCACGCCTCCTGATACCTAAAGGAGCATGATGTGGCTTAAGGGTGAGGGGGAAGCCCACTATAGAACTAAATATTGAAATTATTGATGGGCTCCAGGCATGGCCAGCAGAAGAAGTAGCAGCTGTGCCAACCAGCTAGGTCAACATGCTTGAAGAATACTGACCACAACTTTCTCTAAGTCAGCTTGCAGACACAGTTAAGTCAGCTGTGCTTTCTGAGGCCATCGACAGCTGCATCACTGCCTGGGACAGAAATCCTGAAGACAGGATTAATAGACATTTTCTGCCCTCAAGAGGCTATAGGTCAATCTTCTTTTGTTTGTTGCAATGTGTCATTTCTATTTATCTGGCCCCCATCCCCCACCCCCAATGAGTAGGACCCCATATGCACATTCACTTGATGGACAGTCATATATATATATATATAGTCGTATACTAGGACCTGCTGACCTTCTTAAACCTTTGTCTAGATCAACCTGTCCAAATCTAGTTCAGCTACCCCAGACCATCTCTATGTTCTCCATATGATTCATATGCAAATGCAGGATATGTTAGTCCAAGCGATAAGCCTTTAGTCATCTCGACAATCTAAAGCTTTATTGTTCTACTGTTCGGAGGACAGGTTTCTTCCTTCAAAATAGGGAGTTTTTTCTTGCCCCTGTTGCCCTCTTGCTCATTCTGTAAAGCTGCTTTGTGAAAAGCAATATACTAAAACAATTTACTTGACTTCACTTAACATATTAGAACAAAATGAAATGTGCCAAAACCTTTACACAGGCCACATTTTATAGTTGTAATTTATTACAACTATAATTCAGCAAATAAACGCAAGTTCAATATACAGTAGTGTGTCTCTGTACCCATAGATTCTTTTCATTTCAGTTTGGGCATCCCTTGATAAATAGCAGATTTTGGTGATTTTGTAATTGAAAAATTGATGTTAACATAGTCTCTCTAGGACATGGAAAAAAATACACAGTCTTTTAGCAAACATTCATGCATAGTTACTTTCTATGCCATAAATTTAAGTAAAAAATAAAAACATTATTATGAGACTGGGCAAAGGTTTGGGCACCATAAGAGTTCCAAAGATTATTTTTTACAAGTTTTCAGACTTTAATCAGCTTGTTAGATCTGAGGCATGGTAAAAGCTGTTATTAGTAAATGTGACAGGAAACATTGCACGGGTGGAGGGAAGAATGGATTCCACTAAATACCAGCAAATTCTAGAAGCAAACATCACACCGTCTGTAACAATAAAAAAAAGCTGAAGCTGAAAAAAGGATGACGTCTACAACAGGACAATGATCCTAAACATACCTTCAAATCCACCATAGACGACCTCAAGAGACACAAGCTGAAGGTTTTGGAATGAGCATCACAGTCTCCTGATTTAAACATTGAAAATTTGTGGGTAGATCTTAAAAGAGCTGTGCGTGCAAGACGACCAAAGAATATTACAGAACTAGAACCTTTTGCAGGAAGAATGGACTTTTTGCTTTAAAAAGTATTTGCAAGTTGTCATATCTGCCAGAGGAGGTGTTACGACGTACGGATTATGTAGGGTGCCCAAACCTTTGCACAGTGCCATAATAATGTTTTTATTTTTTGTTCAATTTATGGCATAAAAAGTAACTATGCATCAATGTTTGCTGAAAATATTGCGGATTTTTTTCCATTTCCTTGAGAGACTATGTTAACATCTTTTCAATTACAAAATCACCAAAATCTAGGGTGCCCAAACTTACATAAGCATAATGCCCTGGGACCATTCCTCCACCAGAGGGAGACACTCACATTTTATTATATCTATTTTCACTTTCACACCATAAAAAAGCCAGGGAGGGGGGTAAGCGTATGTATAGCTCACTAACAGAGGACTGAAGTCACAGTTCTAGCAACACTTACCCCCTAGAGGTGAGATTTAAGAATTCAGAACTGAATTTAATTTTATTTTTCTGCAGAACTCCTGAACGTTTATCAGACAAGTTTCCAAATCTTAAACAATTTTTGTATCTTTATGAAGAATCACTATATCATGCCAGCACCACGTACTGCCTGTTAGCCAAATACACACACAAATGCCTTTCACACTCCTTTACTCCTTGTCGTGCTCAGAAGGACAGAACAGTGAAGAACGGCAGAAGAAGACTGAAGTGATGCATTTTCCCCAAACTCCACATGTCCTCTACTCTACAGTAGTCTGAGTTCAGTATGTCATCACCAATTTTGCTAACGGCAATCTAAAAGTGCTCTCAGGGGATTCTTCAGTAGCTTATTTTATTTCCCAATAGACTAGAATGAACCCTCTATGCAAAAGCTTTTATTAAATCTTTTTGTAGTTTTGAAACGTGCTGCAATTTCTGTGATTCTGAGCAATTTCAGAAGACCAAGGACGTTGTGGAAGGTCGTCTTGGAGGGAATATCTTGTAATAAACATACATCTAGAGAGCAGTGTTTGCATCATTGTTAACTCAGTCTAATAAACAGCATTGTACAACCATGCAAAAAATCCACATAGACCACTATGGACAAAGCGATCACACACTTTGTGGGCTGTTGGCTTCCTTTGGCTTTATCTGAATAGAAAAGGCTTAGATTTTAATGGAAATTTGACTTTACTCTTTAATCTTCTAGTTGTTCATGAAAGAATGTGAACTGGATACTTAAAGACAACTGATCAGTGCTTTTAAAATCAAAGGTTATGAGATTCTCAGTTAAACAAGGCTTCAGTCTATGGTTGGGCAAACAACCTAGCAGCCATTTTGTCTTAGCTTGTTCCCACCCATGCATTTGTCTGTGTAAAGCCTGTAACACTCAACACACAGTGTGGGAAGAAAGTAGGATCTCCCCTGAGACGCAGAAGGCTGTAAGATCTACAATAAAATATTCTTCTTCAAGCAAATACACTGATTTATTTAAAAATCTAAAAAAAGGCAAACCTGGCTCATTTTTAAGCAGTCCAGGTGCTTAAGCTTTGGATATCAGCAGCTTCAAGAGGCCTCAAGAGGTCTGCACTATTATCGAATGTAATGAAAGTCATTATTATTATACGGTTCCTCCGAAAGCAGCAGAAAATTCCACCCACTTGTTAAATGCTGCTTCTACATAATTAAAATGTTGCATTAAAATGTACTTTTAAGATATTGAGGGAAATCATCTTGTTGCTTACCCAACACCTGAGGTAAGTGAAGAGCAGTATTTTGCGTAAAGTACGTAGCTCTGCAAGGAGAACTAAAGTGGTCATCAAGAATAGGGTTTTTGTGCTGGAGCTAATTTTGTCCTACAAAACTTAAATAAAAGTGAAGCTGAAGATTAAAATTTCTGTTTCAACTTTAATGAAGCAGCAGCTGCACATTTTAAGGTGGAACTGCAACATTTGAATGCAAATCTATCTGCAGCCTTTGGAGTTACAGAAAGTTTATGAATGGGGGCATCTTTCTGCAACTATTTCGTTAACTTATTGTAATGGAAACTTGTGCTAATTTGTATCTGGCAAAAGTAACCCCCTGTAATAGCCCCCTGGTCAAAAATATCCTGTTGCAACCTCCAAGTTGGAATAACTTTACACCAATCAGCCATAATATTAACACCACCTGGGGGTGGGGTGTATTAACCAGCAAGTTCTTGAAATCATTTTGCTGGATGTAGTAATGTAAAGATTCGAGCCACTTTGACAAGTGACGGCTAGAGCATCTTCAACACAGCAGGTCTTTCAGGTGAGCATTAGTTAATACCTACCAAAAGTGGTCCAAGTCATGACAACCCAAAGTTCATTGATGTTTTCTTGTTCAGTGAAGGCTGGCCCATCTGATCTAATCCCAAAGAGGAGCTCCAGCTTTTTTAGTACATAATGTAATCAATATTAGGCAGGTGGTCTTGATGTTACAGCTGATTAGTGTATTTATCATATGTTCTGCTACTGTATAAATAGTCACGTTCTGCATTAAGACAATCCAATAATCAACCATCCTCACCACCATCACCACCACCACTCAGCTTTAATGCTCAATCTTCCATTGACATAGGAGCTGATTCGGTTTGTGGTTGTTGTACAACTGTGAGTGCTCCCTGCCCGACCAGCCTGAAATCTCCTGACACCAGATCTAAAACGTCTGCCAGACATAACAAACGTCTGAGTTTCTCTCAGCTAGAGGTGACACAGAGGCCTCATGACATTTTACCTAACAAAGATGGAAGCAATCATTTATACACACACACACACACACACCTTTCGCCACTCTACCTGCACTGCAGTTTAACGCTTTGGTTAAGCCGAAGCTTCAAAATGTTACTGTCATTGGGCTACGCATTCAATTTACACCAATCAGCCATAACATTAAGACTGCCTGTCTAATACTGAGTAGATCCCTTCATGCTGCTGAAACAGCTCTGACTGTGTGTTCAGACCACTTTCTATCAGAGCTCCTCTTTGGGGTCAGACCAAACAGACTAGCCTTCACTCCCCACATGCATCAGTGAACCTCGGGTGCCCATGACCCAATCGATTCTCCAGTTTGCCACTGACACCTGGAACACTCCACAAGACCTGCTGTTCTGGAGATGCTCTAACCATCACTTGTCAAAGTGGATCAGATCCTCCTGCTTCTGCTTCCAGCACATCAACTTCAAGAACTGATTGTTCATTTGCTGCCTAAAATATCCCACCCCCTGACAGGTGCCACTGTACTGAAATGACTTGATAATCCACGTTCACCTGTCAGTGGCCTTAATGTCATGGCTGCTTGGGGTACATAATTAGTAAGACATTTACATTTTGACAACTTGTTTACATGTTTTCCAAAAATCAGATAAAGTGAAAAATATGTTCTGGTTAGTTTAGAATTTACACAATTTCCAAAAATAATTAGACATAATGGAAGAATAGGTGTTTTGTCATATACACACACACATGCACATACACACACACACACACACACACACACACACACACACACAATGCAGGACCTAGGAGGCTTAAAAATGAAATATGAATGCTGTGGAGCTCCACACGCCACGGGCCTATGATCAACAATGGCAGCTGCAACATCTGTTTCCTGTTCAAACTAATGGCATGTAATGAATAATGTTATAAACCAATTACAGCGCTCATCAAATCATTATGGGACATAAAGTGCCGTTATGTAGCAAAAAGCAACTCTATCCCTTCCCATATCCCTTCTTCCCCCATCTTCCTACATTTCAGCCCACCATCCCATGGGGAACGCGGCTAGATTAAGGTTGTAAATCTGATTCCCCTCCAACAACCAGGACGTTTCAACAGCCTCACACGAGAAACGGTCATCACCTACTGGTGCTGAAATGAAATGTGAAGAGGCAAATCTGATAGCACAATCTAGAACAAGCAAATGAGCAGGACTGGGAAATCTGGCCCAGAAACTTGCTGAAAATCAGAAGAGGTGCATGTAATTGTTTTTAACACCACTAGGACCCAGCATGGCATAGTTACAGGCTTATAGGCTATAGCAGGGGTCGGCAACCCAAAATGTTCAAAGAGCCATATTGGCCCAAAAAAACAGAAACCATACCTGTCTGGAGCCACAAAAAATCTAAGCCTGATATGAAGGCAACACAGACTGTCAGTATATTAGCTATATAAGCGTATTATTAAAATGACTAAGTAGGATACAAAATGAGTATTGATGATTAAATGTTTCTTGTCCTTGCAGCGCATCCTGGAGAGAATGACGCACCACGTGACTACGCTGCTGTCTGACATTTGGTGCTTTAAGTTCAACTTCCATTACAATATTAATGTTTTATTTTTTGTTGCATTAAATTATAGAAATAGAAGAAATTAAAATATACAGATTTTAATGTCATTTTTTATTTTTAGCCATTTTGCCCCATCTTCAACTAAAAAGAGAAAAAAAAAAAGCTGCAAAACATAACACAGCTTCTAAACTTCTAAACGTCTAAAGCTCTTTTTTATTTTTTATATACTGAATGAGACAAACAGAAGTGCAGTGTGCAGGTGTAGGCCTGAAATAAATTAAACACTGCTTTTAGAGTCCTACTTGTATTTGTGCACTGAAAACGTATTCTGAAAGGAACGTTTACGCGTTACAATAGCAACCAGAGCGCATGAGGGGGCGTTACTCTAAATGTTGTCGCATTTCGAATTTCACTTTATTTACTGCTAATAAAGTTACATAATTACACAATGTTAAAGTAACACCTCAAACTCCAAGATAACTAACAAAATTAAAATATATAATTAAAAGTTGAATGAATAAATAACAGGTTTTTCATCAAGGCCAAACAGAGCCACAGCAAGGTGACTGAAGAGCCGCATGCGGCTCCGGAGACATGTGTTGCCGACCCCTGGGCTATAGAATGCAACTTCCAGGCCCCAGTTCTCTATCTCTAATGCTGCATCTGAAGCACATACTGTAACGTTTTCTCTTCTTATCTGTATTGTCATGTCTGATCACACGTCTCATTGTTTGTCCCGGCTACACAGGTGGTGTTCATTAATATGTGTAGAAATATCCAAATGTTTGCTGCAGTCAATGTCCATTCTCTGTTGCTATTGTTAGATGGTCCCAGTTTGAGTCTCTGTGTATTACTTGGAGAATAAATCCCTCCTCCTTGTGGTTACTTCCTGTATCAATTTGTGTAGTGTCTGTGTATTTTAATCCATGAATGAACTAAATGCTCTTCCTCTATTCATGTTTTTTGTCATGAAGGTTAGTATAGTTCTTTTAAAATAAAAAATAACCCTAAAAGTACCCTTTCGGTTTATGTTTACGTACCCAACAGAGATATGCTAAACAAAATTACACTTGGGCTATACTGACAAGTATACAGACGTTTAAGTATATTTTGCCTTTATTTGCACTTAAACATAAGTATACTTGGCTAATGCTGACAAGCACACAAAAAGTCTATTTTTTCCCGTACTTGTTCTTAAAGTATACTAAAGAAATAAAATAAAATGAAACATAGTTTGTAGTTGTGCATACTCTGTTGATAGAATAGTCTATTAAATATGTATTTCAGATATTTTTGCTTCTGGTACTCAAGCATATATCATTTACATGCTATTATATGAGCTAACATATTAACGTTTACAGTAACAGCTATTTAACTGCTCACCCTGCACATTGCTCTAGATAAGAGCATGTGCTAAATGCTGTAAACAGTAAGCTAAATAAATATAATTTACTTTTAGTATACTTCATAATATCCTTTAATAAACTATAAACTGGCTATAAGTATATAACTAGTACATAGAAGTTCACAAAAAGAGTTCACATCTTTTACATTAGTATACTTACTGTTGTACAGAAAATATACTTTGGAAATGTGCTTGAATTTTACTTTAGCTTACGCAATAATATAAACTTTATATGTAGTTTATATGCAAAGGAGAGATTTTTTCTTAAGAAGCATGAACATTGGACAGTTATGCATTGCCCTCACCTCAACATGCAATGTGTACGATGTATGCATTTATCCATCTGTAGCTCCACAAAGGTCTGTGTTAGCGCTGTAGCCTAGAACGTGCTCATTCATGCTAATTCTATAGGTCGGCTGTTGCTGCTGCTGCTGCTGCTGCTGCTGTTACCACTGTCTCCACCACCACCACTGTTTTCTCATTATTAACTCGTGCATGTAATGATGCTGCAGAGGTTTTATTAACAGCCAGCAAAATACATAAACGAGCAGTGTGCATTTAGCGAACGCCAGTCTCTCGTGGGAGTCCAGTATTACTGTAAAGCATTTATTAGGCATTTAACTACATTCTACTACTGTATATGACAAACAAACGCCACAAAAAAGTGAAGTCAGCACCATAACCACAACCCTCCGTGATCTATTAGGATAGCTCACCACCCCCACCTCTTGCCACATTTAGGGCATGGACCAATAGGGGTGAGCTAATGGGCTTTGACAATATATGATATACGTAACTTTGCAAACACAATCTCAAAGTAACAAAAATGTCTGACATTAATACCGTAATCCATAGCTTTAGTTAATCCAAAATGGAGCAGCAAGAGTTCTTACTAGAACCAGAAAATATAAGCACATCTAATCTGCACTGGCTCTTGATCTGTAATGTGCCGGCGAGGGCCCAGCACGGATATTTAAATTCGAACCCAGATGCAGAGGCGAAGCTGTGGGTCTGGCGAAATGCCTTTTCCACTACCGAGTTACCGGCGGGTCGGAAAGAACTATCGTACACTTCCCGACAGAACACAATGGACCCGCGCCGAGCTCCGTTTGCGAC